>VJWN01000021.1:14270-310197 GCA_007644065.1 Margaritispora aquatica
AATTGTCTCCAGCCCAAAGGCCTGCATATCGGTGACTCCCAACAAAACTCCCCCTCCCGATGATGAAGTTTCGTCTGTTTTCTCTCCACTTCAGTTCTGGACTGAGTTTCGCCAGGTTGTTCAGGCCATGATATGTAGCTTTGTGCAAGTTATAGCTATACAACGACCAGATTTCGATGGCTTTCTTTTGCTTTGCCCGATTTGGATCTCCAGACCAACCATCTGAGTCCAGTAGCAGGCGGAATGGCAAGCTAGAACGTTACAGTCAAAACTTGATCTCGGATTCCATTGATTACTTACGATTTCATGTCACCATACTGCTCAGCGATACATGGCGATGTCATGTCTTGCCAGACAAAATCCAAACCTGTTTCAAACAGGTATTTGTACTGTTTAGCCCACCAAAGGCGCACCTCTTTGTTGTTCAGATTTGGATAGTGACCCGGGTGCCCGTTGCCCCATCCATAAAACACACCTCCATGGAACGGTTTGCCACTATTAAATACTTGGGAGAAGTCATAAGTGTCCGGTTCAAAGTAGTCAGGTTTCTGAGAGGCTGGAGCTGTGAAATAAGTTTGACCAGTCCCGAATTCCAAGTAACGTTGATCTTGAGGATGTGGTGCAGAAGGATCCAGATCTCGGATGTCCTTGATGAAGTAGTCCTTATCCAATGCTTCATTCAAAGTTGTATATGTAGCGCTTGGCAAACAGTTGATGTATGGAGTGATGTTGGTGCTGCATTTAACCCCTTTATCCCTCAAGGTCTTGAACATCTTAGCGGGGTTAGGGAAGTGGCCCTCACGTTTGTCAATTGTGAAGGTCCTGTAATCATCCTGCATGTCGACGTCGATATGCATACCATCGAGCGGGAAAGCGCACTTGCGATACTCGTCCACGGCATTCATGACCATTTCTTCCGTATCATAGCCGTAGCAGCCTTGATGATATCCTAAAACATAACGCGGTTTGAGTCTAGGCTTGCCGACAATTGAAGTGTACAATTGAATGAGCTCCCGGACGCTATCGCCAGCAACGAGAATGCAGCTGAAACTGTTGAATCTTGTAGCAACTCGAATAGCATTCTGATCTTTCATACCCGCGTCGACGCAAATATGAGAATAATTATCAATGAATGTTGCAACTTGAGACTGGTATCCTGGTTGTGAGTCTACCTCAATCCAGAAAGGCTCCGAATGATATAGCGGCTCACGATCATCCAGTGGACCATTTCCGTAAACATTCTGATATCTCATATTATCAAAGTCTAGAGGAAACATTAGAGTGCAGTTCACACCTGGTTTCTCAGGGCATCTGGGGTCAAAACTTACTGAAATAGTTCATGTAAGTCCTCTTCTTGAACAAATTCTTGCCTCCCTGTTCTCCAAACCCCATGAAATCTGCTGTAACTGACTTCTTCACCTCAAGGACAGTAGCGTTCCCTTTATATTGAAGACCTCTCGGTCTTGTCTTCCAGATAATTGCGCTCTCAGCACCTTTCATAGTCTTCAGGCTGAGGGCACCTAGGGTAGACTCGTCGAAAGTCTGAACTTGGGGCAACTTTTCTGCTGGTGTTAAGCTTTTGAGAACACGGACAGCGGAGATCTGGAATGGGTCTTTCTGGATCCAGAGTTGTAACTCAACTGTTCGAGCTTCACCGTCTGGGTTCAAAACAGATTGGAGGACGAGATACCTGGGGTCTTGAACAAGTTCGACGGACCAGTTAATTCCTTCAACAGCATCGAGTGTAGCAATAAGTTGAGTCAGAGTGTCCTGAATTATAGTTCGCCTGTATTGACCTCAGGTTAACAACTCGAAGAACAAAAACATTGGAGGATTGAAATTCATCTTACGTATTAAAATCTGTGAAATCGGCACCTTTTTGATTTCTTGGATCGAACCGAATTCTCCAAACTCGCGGACGCATAAATTGAACCAAGAGAAGGGATCCGTCATTGAAGCGAACTTTGATGCGTTAGTAAAATTCTATTAATTCTTATATAATCGTAATGACTTCGAGGTTGAAAAACAGAAGACTTCGTCCTCTAACTCAAGTTCTAATTACGCATTTATGTATGCGGAGAAGAGATAATGAAGCAAGGAAAACATATACTCACAGACACGGCCATGGTGGCAAACAGGATTTTCGCTTCCGTCGTCTAACAACCTACCACGAATTAGTATGTTATTTTTGACGGGAGTTTGTTCCAGATAAAAGGAGCTTTAAGGAAGGAATAATTCAATTAAATACTACTGAAAAGCATCCCAACCAGATTTGGTCTCGACAGTGGCCTGCCCTTGATGTTTATATGAGATAAGGAAAAGTTTTATCATACTGGTCAGACTCCTGGTAGGAGACAGTGGCAGGACGAGAGCCACCAGATGCTGGTCCATCAAAGTCTTGGAAAAAGTCCTCAGCTTTGTGGAAAATGTAAGGGTCCCGGAGTTTTGTTTGTGCACAAGCATCCATTTTGTCAGAAGGCGAGTATAATCTGCAGACGACAGATTAGAAGAATTGTTGGAGGTTTGTGAAAAGTTGAGAGTCCACGATTTGGAGCCGGATTGGATAAGGCCTCAACTTATAGCTATCTATGTCGGTTGGCGTTTCTATAGAATACTAATATAGTTCCACTACGTATTCGGCTTCCTAACATTTTCACATGGCATTTTCGTTAGAATCTTTCTACAAGTTCTCATCCTGCCATACTATCTCAATGAGAGGTTTCGAGCCTCTATCCACATCTCATGCAGATGATGGGAGAAGTCCCACCATGCATAACTTGGTGCCTGCGTGAAGATATTGGAAGAATCTCCACGGAAATAAGTTCCGTCCATTTCATTCTGGTATTTTATGTCGTGCCAATAGCTTTAATGCCGGACTCCCTCATTATTCTTCTATATTCACATGTCAAGATATCTGTGTTTTCAAAATAGTCGATGCAATTGGGGCTTTGATCATCATCAACACATGATAGTATCCTGATACTAGCAGAAAGTTTCATGCTGAAGTGCGGGGTTTCTGTTGTGCTCATGAAGTCTTTGCATCGAAAGATAATTTATGGGTGGGATATCAATGTTGCTTCAATATGGATCAGACTGGACTTAGAGTGCGTGAACAATTTTTCCTTACTTGGCGTATGCACAAACACCTTTATGATTACCAATAAGTCAAATCTGTTACGCAATAATAAATGATGATAATCCTAGATCTATGCTTGCCAATTTGAACTTTGGGTGCCGTCTCAATACAGTACGTAACATTTCACCAAATAGAGTGATCCACAGTCTTCGGCTCGAAGAGAGAATGCTCTACCTCACTTAGCTTTATACGAGGTAGGACAGCATTTTCTCTCGAACGTTGAAAACGGCTACATTGAAGGCTTATTTTCGGTAGAAAATATCATGCCATATGCAACAATGCGGGGATTATTCAATTATATACAGAAGAGTTGAACACAACATGATGTTGTGTAGCTGGATTCCGCTCACCTTTTTCCCCGCTGTACCTCATGCCCGAGAAATCGAATTCACTTTACAAAAAGCCACAAATTGTTGCTATGGGCAGTGAAGGAATTTTAATTCACTAAGTGAAATATCTTGTTCAACCAAGCTCTTGAAATTTTGCAGGTGAATCCAACGTTTTCACATGCTTCAGCTTTACATTGAGCTCATTGGCACAAGATGATGCGTTGATTTCAGTAACGGGCCGAAACTCAAACAATTTGCTGCCCCGGTCTTCGTGGTGCAGAGGAATATGTTGTACAGCAGCTGCAGATTTTGGCGAAGGATGGTAGGTAGGGGGGCAGGTCGCCTATGGTTGGAATATATAGTTACCCTTAGCGAGGTTATGTGAACCATCAAAATCAAAATCAAATAGCGACAACAAGATGGTACTAAAACCACACTCAAGTATTGACAACACGATGGTATCAATACCACATTTCAGTCATACCGTGATAGAAGGGAAGCGCGATGATGGTTATTGGGTGGAAACTTTCCACTTCAGTTCGAAGGAATCGGTACCAGGTGTCATTGCGTAAGAGTCCATTGCTTCCCTAAGGAAAAAGGCATTGCTGACTTCAAGGCAAAGATCTGGTCTTGTGTCGGGTCGTATTGAGTTTCTAGACAATCCCATTGCTGCTAAGCAAACAGGCCGTCCTGTTGACAAAGATGGCCAATGGAAGAAGTATCACATTGGGCAATTTGATAGCCCAGTAGCGGTGATCGCCTGCGATGTCAATAACAATGGACTCACGGATCTCATCATATGCCATGACTATGGACCATTCATGCTCCAGTGTAATATGCAAGGAGGCTGGGTAAGCTGGCTAGAGAACCCTGGCATTGAAAACCTTGGGAAAGGTTTCTGGAAAGAGCGCAGGATCGGACGATGGCCTGCTATGCATCGAATGAAAGCTGGTTTCTTCACTCAAAAGTATGCTCTGATCTCGCGAGCAGATTTGGGCACTCTTTTCTAACGGTTCCAGGTCTTTCCTTGAGGTTGTCGCTGCATCGGTCGTTCATGGGGAGCATGATAAGGTTTTAATACGAAGTCTTTTCAACGAGATAGAGCTAACTGGCTGGAATAGACAACTCCCATTCCAATCATTCGCTTTCAAGCACCAGAGAATGTCATGACAGCGTATGTTTGAAGCGTGTTGAGTCCTACCATAGTAACAGATCATCTGACATTAGGAGTAGGACAGAATGGCATCGTGAGGTTATCGATGATGAACACTTCACTGTCATTCACGAGTTAACCACAAAGAAGTAGATCTCAGGTTCCATTACTTCAGGGAAATTCTTACAAGTGTCACAGATTTAATGGTGATGATGGCCTTGACTCAATGATTGTCTCGTCTCGCGAGGGTACTACCTGGCTTTACTTCGAGAAAGGTATCTGGAAGCGTGAGCTAATTGGCATTGGAGAGCCCAAAGAGCCAAGGCAGTCTGCAACATCCGAATCCCCTGGATCTGGTGACCATTGGGGTACAGGCAGTGCTGATGCTGGGAAACTCGGAGATGACCGCTTTGCATATATTGCAACTATTGACCCTTTCCATGGCACAGCTGTGTGCGTTTACAGCAAGTCCAATCAGGGCATGAAAGGTGCTGAGTGGACCCGTACTGTTTTGGACGTGTATGGAACTCCGAACCAGCTCCGGAAGACTGGAGATGGACCTGGTCACTATGTTGTTTGTGCAGATTTCGATGGCGAGTCTCTCTTTCGATGCTTAGAGTCTAAATTGACGATTTGGCAGGAGATGGGGAAGATGAATTTCTTATCTCTCTTTTTGGATCCCTGGATCGCGATCCCAAGGGTGACAGTATTGAACCTAACGCTGGACCCAATCCCAACAAGGTAAGGTTAGCGTTGACCTTCAACAAAACAATTTGCTAATTCACTCACAGGGGATAATGTACTACAAAGTCATTGACATCGAGAAGAATATATTTGCAAAATGGAGGATTGCAGACGAGTCCTCAGCTCGCATTGCCATTGGGTTCGTTCTTGTGCCTCAGTCAAAAACATATCAAGTTTCCCTTCTGACAGTGTAGAAACTTTGCTGGTACTGGCCGGCTGGATCTTATCTCCATCTCCTACAATGTCGCCTTATACTACGAAGAGCCCAAGCCCGTCGTCACTTTGCACCTGAATCAATTTGGTAATGTGACCCCAACTTTGACCGCTAGCCCCATCATTCCTACAGTTTGGGACAATGAAGCGATGGTCTACCTCAGCCGCCCCAAGGATATCAGTGCAAGCCACACTATGCCCTTACTCGAGATAGCAAACTACGCCCTCAGCATTGAAATTCACCCAAAAGACAGTAAGGTCCTGGTACCGGATGGTCATGGCATCAAGGTGTTGTATGGAACCCTCAGAGACACTTCTGGTACCTCCGTTCGCAGCTCTCTTGGGGTAGCTCCATTCCCTGTCATTGCTGCAATCACTTGTAAAGATCCCATACTAATGGCTGACCGGGAGAACGGTGCAATTGTGTTACGAATCGTCCCCATCGGTGCACCAGCTGAGTGGCGCACAGCGCTAGATGTCCCAGTCAAGACGACTTTCTCAACCAATAAATTGGGATTGAAATTCCCACCCTTGGAGTTCAAGAAATGTGAGGACTTGTGGTGGGGTTCTGGGTTCAAAGGAACAGACTTCTGGAACCTTTCTGGCTTCTACTTCCGCTTCCAGGATGACAAAACACAGCTAGCTCATATGCAATTCTGGACTGCAGGCAAGTATCAAGTCCGTGATAGGGGCAACGGTTATTGACGTTGATGAATAGGAACTAAAGTAGACTGTGGCGTACATAACCACAGTGGGGACATCTTTGAAGAGGTTCATATCTGCCTCTCGCCTGGATCTCATGGAGGTATGTCGCGTCTGATACCGGTTCCTGGGATTCCAGAAGATGTCCTTCCACCCGTGGAGAAGCAGAAATTCGAGCATGTTCAAATCCCTCGCTTGTACGAACATGGTGGTATGTGGTACCGAGATTCATACGGACGTGCTATTCGTCGCGCAAGTGGTGTCGTTGCTTATCCGTGGCACAAATGGCAAGCTGGGCCTGAGAAAAATGTCGATGTGTGGCTTGCACTTGAATTTAATCCTACCTTGGATGTATAATTCATATTGGGAAATATTAAGATTGAAGTAAGGACGGAGCTATATAATTAGCTACCCTTTTAACAAAGCATTTACTTTACTATGACAGCCTAATTCTACTACATCGACTTGGTACATTCAAGGCAATGTGGTGAATTCAATTCCTAGAGAGTAGAATTCTACTCTCACTAACAAAAGAAAATCGGTTCTACTTTTAGTTCTTCCTCCTCGACAATTCCTACGGCTTCCCCATCCATAATTCCATGGATATATGTTCCACCACTCCCCATAAGTCTGTAGACCGGGATCTCTCTTATATCAACATGTTCCTCGTCTCTAACTGCTATCACTTGCTCCATTGTTGCACCCGACTCTCGCCCGAGGACTGGCATTTTGCCACCTTTAAGTACACATATACTGTCGCCTACTTCGGTCTGCCAGCTTCCAAGGCCGAGATATCCTCGCTTGGTGATGAAGAGCATTCGTCCTCGAACCGTATTGAACATTTGGTTGATGAACTTTGTGAATAGCTCCGTGTCGTGAGATTGTGTGCCAGAACGCCAACACTGAAACATAGTCCCAAACTCGTCAGGCGCAAAAGAGCCACCGCCATCGGAGTCAGCAAGAAGTGTTCTCCAAAAAGCTTCTTGCTTTTCCAGTATTGTCTCTCCATACAAACCTCCTACCTGCATCGCGAATGCTTCCCATTCATCCCACTCTTCTCTATCCCCTGAAACCTCCCTTGGATCGGAAAAAATGTCACCTTCAACCACGGCAGCAACTTCGTCAAATACCACTCCGAACAACGCGATCGTCCTTTCGTCTACTTGAGCAAGCTCAACATCTTCCCAATATCCGGCAGCATTGTAATCACGGAACTCGTTTGAGTCATTTGCGTCCAAACCAGCAAAGTCTTGCTCCTTGATGCCACGACGCTCCCAATCTGGAACCCATGAAGGCCAGTCACCAACCCAATTTTCGTATTCCAGCGGATGCTCGCGATTGTTTCTAAATGGACGAGAAAGTAGGTTGAGGTTATTGTACTTCTGAATACAAAAGAGTGCGAAATCTCGGTACACATCCAACGTTGATTTACTATAATCGGGTGAGAACCCATGGTCGAGAAGAACTCCTTTTTGAACCAGACTAGGAGACAGAGATAAGAATGCGTAGATTCTATCTCTTTGGTCTGTCGCAAGCAGTCTTCCAAAACGAGCTGCGTAGAAAAACAGTGGAAGTTCTCTGTCAGTCTTCCTTAATTGGGATCGGAGAATCGAAAAGCTAGTGAACTTTGTAAGTCCAGTTTTTAGCGGGGTGTAAACCTTGATTCCCATGGATGAACGTCGCATTCCAGCTTCTGCCATTGCAATCTCTAATATTTCGTAAGGAAAACTGATAGAACCGCACTGAATTGAGACATGGCGAGCTAACGCAATTTCCTGAACAATCCACGAGCGAGAGAACAAAGCCCGTTCGAACAATTGATCAAACTGATCCCAGAGAATCTCAATAAAACTATGATCCACATTTGAGGACTTCAGATCTTCATTCTCTGTACCGAAAAGCGCTGCATCTATAATCTCCAATTCATGTGGGAGGGTGTCTCCGCCGTCTTCCAGGACGGTCTGATGGGCTAGAATGGCAGTGCAGATCATGTCGGAGCCCCAAGTCGCTGGACCAAGATATGCTTGTGTCTGAAGTGCAGAGCGGTAAATTAATCCCATGCGCGAGACTTGCCAGTTTCGTTCCTCAATGTTGCTTTGGTCAATGCAAATAGCATCTATCCACAAGAGTCTGTCTTTATCCCCCAAGCGAAGATTAACCAGAGCAGAAAACAAGTTTTGACCAACCTTGAAAGTTTGCTCATCGATCATGATGATTATTGGGTCAACCGGGGAGCCCCAAACGTAAGATAAAGCTTCATAACGAGAGGTGTAAGTTGACTTGTCATCTGGACTTTCAAAAACAGAAAGTGGTAATGGTATGAGACTACATTTAACAGGCTGGTTGCGATCCCCTGGATGAAGCACAACTAATCTCGATGCGTCTGATGACAAGTCTAGCGGCTTGTATGAGTACTCGGGCGGCTTTTGCTCTTCCATATTTGCGGGCGGTATACATATCTCTGGCATATGATTTCGGTCATCAGAGGCCAAACTGTTGATAAACCCGGCTAACTTATGATTTCTTAGACCTTCCGCAAACTTCAGGTCCTTGTCGAACAGTTTGAGGGTTTGATCATCGAGCTTCTCGAGTTCTTCCTGGATGCTGTTTTCGGACTTCGTGTTCAAGACTCCTTCCGGAAGACCATCTGGGAAGAATGTGCTAATTCCATGAAGTATTTTGTCGAAGTTTTGGTCCAGCTGTTGAGTTTCGGTGAGTGGGGGTTCTTTCTCTAAAGGAAGCACAACTGCTTCCAATTCTAGTCGCAATGCAGCTATATCTTCTTGAGAGACTTTCTCGTCTAATGACCCAAGGAAACCGTCTAGAAGTTGGCGCATCATCGCCTGCATCTGTTCGTCATTTTCGTCGATGTTAAGGTCCATTGCCGTAATCTACGTATGGAAGTGATTCGCTTGTGTTGGTTCTACTAAGCTATATAAGCGGTTGTTTTGGTGCTTTTGACAAAGTTAACTCAACATTATCAAAGCTATATAAAGCTGTCGGAATGGAGGCCTCAATATTCATATACGTTAAGCGATAGAATAAGTGGCTGTGCATTGTCTTATTTGAAGCCTGAAAAGTCCCGTGCTTTCTAAGCCACGCAGCCAAGTCTTGTCTGGGCTCGTCAACCCTTGACGTGAGCGAATGAGTAAGAACTTCTATCTTTCGATTTATACTGGCACTCCATGAACACCATAAAGGAAGCTTGGACTTCTAAACATTATTTCTGCAGACGGTTTGCCTGGGACCATGCCGCAGTAAATAAGTACGGCGCAGACACGTTAGTAACCGAGGGATGCATGAACCAGATATATAATTTTTAGTGTGCTTTGTGTACATAGTTCAACTTTGCATAGCACTCTTGGATAAATAATATGTCAGTCACAGAGTGTGTTGTCCATCGAAGGGGAACCAGAGTCATGAAGATAGTTGCTAAGAAAGTCAAAAATCAAAAGCTAAACCTAAACTCCATGCACCGAACGACAAGCTTCCTCCCAAATTGGTATTGACTCCTCGAAAATCAAGAAGAGCACTCCTAACTCCGAAAATGTGATCAACAGCAATAATTAGAGCTACATATCGTCACCCTCATCCAACAAATCCCACTTCCTTGCCGCTAGCTTCTTGATCTTCTTTGTCGGACTCTGGCTCAAGCTCTGGCTCTTCAAGATCACTCGCTCCATGATCTCATCGTCATCATGTTCCACATCTCTCATATCATCAAGATGCAGCCTCTCCATCTCCTTCGAAACATCAAGCGTATCCCTCGGAGCGCCACTATCCCTCTCCCGCAGTGGTAGGCGGGAACTCCTCGTAGGACTTCGGCTTTGCATCTCTCGTCTCATGCTTTCGACTTCTCTTCGTAGGCGCTGATTCTCAGCTTCCAGGTCTTCGTTCTTTGAAGCTGGGATCCGAGGTTGTGATGGAGCGGTATTCTCTTTGTTCTCTTCAGATGCATCAATGCTCCTCGTGTAAATTTCAAGTTTTCGGTCGAGGTGCTCGTCATTCCGATCTGCTTCCTCTGCCCATTTCGCTTTCCACCTTCTCATTTCACTCTCCATAGTTTTTTCCATCTCGCTATAGCACTCTTCACGGATCTCCGCTTCCACTTCGAGAATTCGATCGGTCATACTCTCCAGATGAGCTTCACTTTCAAGTCTTCTTTGCTGCTCTGCGATCAACTCTGCTCTCAGCCCATCAATCTCTTCACTCATCCTTGCGATTTCCAAAGCTGCAATTTCCATAGTCTCTCTTTCTGTCTCAGATGGCGATGTACGACCGCCGTTATTGTAGCGAGGATTGAAGTAGTGTGAAGCAGTTGACTGTGCGAGGATGGTTGATGTGACTGATGGGATGCGGGGAACGGTGATCTCGCGCGCGAGAGCAGAGTAACGGAGAATCTGAGATGTGGCGTTGAAATCTCCAACTGGATCGGCCGTGACAATCATGACTGCCTTTTGCGGATTACGATGTGGTTGCAGATGATTATAGTGATGTGATGATGCCGCAGGTGCACTAGTTGATGAAGATGGAAACGAGTTGGAGAACAGTAGTTCGGTGAGCTTGCACTGACGGAAGGGGACAAGATTTGGCTTTCACATGTCAGACATTAACCCATTAAATTTGGAAACCAATGACATACCTTTGTGCTGGACCCAATATCTGACTGCATCTGCAAACATTGACCCAGGTACATCAAACTCTCGTTAATCTTACCTGCTTCCGCAAGAGTCGCGCCCTGTGTCTTAGCGTCCCTTGCTCTCTCACTGCCAGCCAAATCAACAATCGTAAGTGCACTTACACCCCATGGACCAGGAGCACGGCTTCTTCTTCTCTTCTTGACCTCGACACAGAAAAATCCATGGCTTCTACTAGACACGCTGTTTGAGCCGGTTCCAGCAACTCTGCGTTCGTGAAGTCCCGCTTCGAGAACCATCAGCGCCTCTTTCATTGTACCGCAAATGATTTTTCTCAGCCCAGCAACGACTTTTCGATCGGGAGATTGTTCGGTAGGCTTGAATAGCAGCGGGCGACGGCGAAAATCTTTGGCGGATTTTCCTGGCAGGGCGGGAGTGAGCAAGTCAAAGATACGATCGTTGTAAACTTCGTACATGCTAATTAGGACAGCATAATCTGCATTTGGGTCCGCCTTCACCAGCACATTTCCGATGTCTGGCATTTGAGGGAGTACGCTCGGTCGTTGTAGCAAATTGCGTCTTGGTGTTGGTGCAGGATTGTAGGAGGATTCGCCCTTTGATAGAGATTTAGCATTGACAAACTTAACAGCTTTGGCAAGCGTAGAGTGCATGTAGGAAGGAAGATATGTATTGGACACTGTCAACCATAGACTGTTGTTACTTCGAGAATCAGTGCTCTCTGTAGTCACAAGACTCTCCTCGACTGTGCTCAGTTCTTTGCGTTGCAAAGGGGCAGAATACGTGGCATTCTGTGGCACAGCACGAGGAGTCGTTGGACTTTTCAGATCTGTTTTTGTGCTTAGCAAGGAGGGGCACAGGTTGTTGTATGTAGGGAGTGTTGATGAAGCTCGCAGATAAGAAGAAGGAGCCCATACTATCATGGGTGTTGGTGCTCTTGAACCTGCTCTCGAAGAGGCTGACGGATCATTAAACATCGCATCAACAAACATTTGCGCGGACATAACCTGCGCCTCCGAAGGATCCGAAGCTGCTACCGTAGCATGCAGGCTTGTGTTGGTGCTTGGGTCAAGGATATTGTTCGATATAGAGCGGAACAGCACATCGAGTGCAAGTTGTGTTAGACCTCGCTGGGATCGAGATCCAAGGATTGTATGACTCTACATATCGCAGTTAATCGCAGTCATGGGGAAATTATGCGAGAAACCTACCTTCCCGCTGCCGGTAACCCCAAGTGTAGCCAAAAGTCCATCTCTACCCTCCCCACCAGCATTTCCCAAGACCCCCTCAACCAGCCCCAGCACACCCGTTCCACCAAAGACATCAAGCTGGCTTGCGCTCTCTTCAAAGACCCTCGTGAAAGCGAACTTCTCCACTGCTCGTCGCCTATTGTCTACCGGCGGGTTCAACGTGATATGAGTTTTCAGTTTATCCTGGCACGCATCTTCAACCGTGAGGAAACGGTCGGGAGGTGGTAGGGTCGGATATCCCACGGACGTTGAAGGATTATGCGACGCGCCTGGTGGAGGGCGAAGTCGTAGATAGACTTCGAATAGAGTTGACTGCTTGTCTTTCGAGATATCTCCCATTTTGGATGTGAGGTTGTGCGATTTAGTTCGTGTGGTTTTCCAATACAAAGTAGGAGGTTCAAGGTTTGTTTCGCTGGATGGCAATATTGACTCTCGGTTGTGGTTGACAGAGCAACAACCACAATCGCTTGATCACAAAAAAATACGACAAGGGATGAATGGACTCCATCAAAGACATGGTGAAAACAGTCTTACCGCACAAACATCAAAATAAAATATATCCCACGGATTGGATTAGCTTTCCATTTTGGACTAGCTTGATCTTCCCTTTCGCTGCCCAGTCCAGTGCAATGTCTTACTACAATATCATAACATCATAAATATCCTCCAGTCTCGGTATTTCTACCAAGTTTCCCAAATGCTCAATTGTTCTAACTTATATCAGGGACTGCCATTAAAGATCATAAGGTTACTGCAGCTTCCCGGAGCCACCTTTTTCAAGATTCCACGCCTTTCTTCCGCCTAAACAATGCCCCAGGCTTTCTGGTGCCAGATCTATTTAGACCTTGGGTTTCAGGTGATTGGACATCTCCTCGAGCAACCCGATCCCGCTCATCAGCATAGCCCTTTCTCCTCTCCGCTCTTCCCTTCTCAATAGTATCCTGACTAAGCTGCCCGAAGCCACTGCGCCGTTTGTAACATGTGTCCATTACAAGGTTAGCATCAATCATGCGTCTCGGAATCGTTTGCACAACTTGGAAAATCTCCATAGGATCATTGACGGCTTTGATCTCTTGCTCTCCAAGCTTGAAAATAGTCAAAGCAATACGGAATAGCGTTTTGGATCCCTCGTAGAAGAATGCATCCCAGACTCGAAGAGTGGTCTCAATTGGAAGTGTGCCAATGAAGCAGGACATGAACCAGGCGGTTGTACAAAGTGTGATGGGCGGAAGGCGAAGTGCAGATTGTGGGGCGGGTGAGCCATCTAACTCGCCACCAATCTTAGCCCAAATAGAAGGCATCATATCCTGAATACTAGTCATAAGTACGCCGAGATCAACGTTAGCCCCCTCAAGATTCAATTCATGTGTCCCGGGGAGGTAAACCCTGGTAATCGTATTCAGCATCCAAAATGACTTCTCCTCATCCATGAAGAGAAGTAATAGACCAGCCAGGAAGTTGAGGGATTGACAATATCCTATCTTAGGGTTATAGATGGAGAAAGCTTGAAGAACTCGTCTCAATGACTGTAACATGGGCGTTTCAGGCTCAACGACTGTCCGTTGGCTATTCCGAGACTCCCCAGGAGCTAGTGGCGCAGGATCTGGTTTGAATTTAATGTTGTCGGGAAAAGTTCGATTCAGGTCTCTCTCGATAATTTCGTCGTCTGTTTCACTGACTTCGCCTGCCAAAGCTCTCCGCACAAGATCATCGTAAACACCTGGGTATTGAGCAACGAGAGCCGGCCCACCAGCATAATAAAACCAAGCAGCTCCTCTCCATTCAGGTGGTATGCCCTTGCGCACAAATCGTTTCACTCTGTCGGATTTCGGGGGAAATCGTTCAGGATTGATGGTATTGAGTTTACTGTCTTTCATCAAAGTCACCCACTTCTTCCGCCGCCGTGAAACATGGTCCGCATACGGGCTGGCCCAGGCCTCGTACTTGTCCAGTGGAACATGTTGAGTCTTCTTTCGAAAGCCGTACCGGTCTCTAGTGTCGTCAAATGGCTCTGTTGCTGCTGCCCTGGTGATTGGTCTACTGAAAGGGGCTCGGTCAAAGTAACTCTCTTCCACTTTGATGATCTCGGCCTGCCCCTCGCTTTGTGTTAGACCTGGGGAGTCCAGCCCATACTTGAAGATATGCGCAGAATCTCGGATAACCGTGGTCGAGGGGACTGCAAGAGAGTCAATAGTCTCGATCTTCACGTCCAAGGAATCATTCATGGCTTCCTCCAATCCAGATATGCGCAGTTGCTCAGAAGTTGCCGTGGTTGGCCGTGTTCCATAATTCGTTCCTACATCTGAATCTGCGAAACCGAATTCATACATGCCAATCGCATCGTCCACACTCATGCCTTCGTCCCTCCCAAATAGTGAAGTTCTCGAACTACTCTTTGTAAGCACGCTGCTTCGCTCGGTTCCACTTGTTCCCAAGAAACTCGAGTTTGTGGTCAAGGCGGATCGAAAGCTCGCCCTCACCTCCTCCCCATCGAAACCAGGTGGTCTTTGTATCACTTCTCTCCTCGTTGTAGAGGAATTGCTATCTGGTCTGCCTGGCACTCCTGCTGGTTTGTAGTTCGGATTGGTGAGGTTGCGCTGTCGCGAATAAATCGAATCTGGTGACTGATAGTCTGGAATTGAGGCAGATGGTCGTAAGGAATATGAGGGTTGGTTTATGGCGGATTGGGAAGAGGATGTCGACAGTCCTCGATCTCGAGGAAATTGGGTGCTGGGAGTCTGTTCTTCGTGATATGGCTGTAGTGGAAATGTGTTTGCCGCATGCAAAACTGGTTGGGGAGACTCCTTTCTCCTTCGGACGCTTGGTTGTCTAGTTCTGGAATAATTTTCTGGTACATTATCATATCCGGTTCGGTCTGGCGTAGATCGTCCATCTGACGAGTGCGACCTATACCCATTGTTCAACGCCCTGAGCCTAGATGCCTCTGAAGGCTTTTTGTGCAGAGCATGCTTGACCACAGGCGGCGAAGTGAATGATCGTCCTTCGTATCCTGTGGCTTGATTTTGGGAAGGATATGGCCGCTGATGCTGATATTGATTTTGGAGGGAGTCTTCTCGGGACGGTAGCGGCAGTGGTGGGCTTGATTGGGGAGCCAGCGTAGTAGGAGATGTTGATGTTGATCCTGACATAGCAGAACCTTTCGAAGCTGTCCTAGGTCTTGCAGCTGGGTATAGGCTGAATTTCATGCTCCTCTGCCTCCTCACATGTACCGGCTCATACTCTCCAAGCTCGCTCGGTCCTGTTCCCATACCATGATATCCATTTACTGAGTTCATCGTTTCCCTTTTCCCTAAAATCGAGTATATTTCCTACTCGATGACAATTTGTCCTCTGCCAGCAGTCTCCAATGTCCAGGTCCAGTCCGGTAGAGGTTCCGCGAGACCCTGGTCTGTTACCGACAGGACATAGATGCCGTTTCGAATTGACGCTGGAGCTGTTTCATAGAATTGAAGGTATTCGAGGTTTCAGTCATTGATACGGGAATTCCAGACCAGCTTGGGAGAAGTTTGAACAAAGGTGAAAGAGAGGATGAACAGAGACAATCCAGAGAAGGGGAAAAGGGAATTAGAATTGGACTCAGATTTGTTTTGGAGATCTGATCTCTCGCTCTCGGGTGGCCAGGGTCAAGAGACAGGGACCTTGAATGTTTTGTGATTCAGGGTGGTCCGGTGGTGGTCAATGCTGAAGCTGAATGAACCAGTAACACAACAGCTCACCAACGCAATAGCCTGTTCTAGTCTTCTAGATGATAGAAGGCAAGATCTTACTGTCAGTAACGATCAAATATTGTTTGGGTTGTTAGGTTCGATTGATTCCATTGTTCTTGTTCGAGAATTCGATAAATAGCCAACAACTGTGTACTACCAATACAAGTATATCCTCAAGTTTCACCCAAAACCCAACGTGCCCAAGACCCAAGACGGCAGATCATGTACATTTCTACAGCCCTCCTTACGTCCTTTCCCGAATCCCGATAGCAATCTGCACTCCATACTCTAGCACTGTTGCTATGCAGTAGGTTTTCTGTAGCCTCAAGCCTTCAGGAGCCTCTCCCAATCGCAAACTATTGACGGCTTCTTGCATGGATTCCACAGGACCTAGTGCTTGCGCTTCGGATCCGATCACCTTGTCTGCCGCGCCAAAGTTGAATAGAAGTGGAGAACTCCCGCCAACCATGATGCCATTGTCATCTAATACACTGGGGAATATTTAAAGTAGAGATGAGGGCGTAGAAATCTCTTCAAGTTTCCTCGTTGTGAGCTGTGAGCTGTCACTATTTTCGTTTGCAGGATAGGATCCCTCGAAATTTCCGAACACTTACCGGGAAAACAAAATATGACGAGGACTTGGTTTGCTTGTTGATTTTTGGGGAAAAGAGAAAGATTGGTGTTGGCCACAAGGAAAGCTGAAGGACACAGGCATTTGGTAAATTCCACGAAACTCATTCCAGCGTACAAATGTTGTTTATCCGCCACAATTCTTTATAAATCAATCGAAATTGCCGCAATTTAATATGCCATCATATTTGAAACTTTCAACGATTCCAATTTTTGACATTCCAGTGAACTCCTAACGCCTAGTTGCTTGTATGCCTGCGCCATGCCATCACCTTTGTACCCAACATGCCTCACTTCGCGTACTTCTTTGTGTACTCCTTAGCCTCCTTGTCAAATGCCTTGCGATCATTCTTAAACTTGTCCGCCGCAGCAACCTCAACAGCATCATCAGGTACCGGCTCACTTAGCAACTGCTGGGTAGCAGTCAATACACTCAGGATCTTGGATGAAGGTTTCCAGAGTTCCGCCTTGAGAATGCCAATACACATGCTTCCGTGCTCATCGAAGGTGACATTTGGGTGGTAGATACGGGTTTTGAAGCTGATCTTTGGAGGCTTGAAGGGATATTCGTGGGGAAGGGCGAGAAGGAGTTCGAACTTTCCGCCCTGATGGTGGGGTTAGCAACGATACATGCTTAGAGAAGGAGTTCAAAGATGCCTTACAGCATAGGGAGAGTTTTCAGGGCCGTCCATGATGATCTTCCAATTGTGGACATTCGAATCATCCACCAGGCTGACCTTGATGCCTGCTGGAGGGCAACTGGTAACCTCAGCATACTCCTAATTTTCTCAGATGAATTAGCAGATGCACACCATTAACGTTTCTGTCGCTTCTTAAAGTCAGCCGTACCTTTGTGATTCTCTTCTGCGAGCTTGCCATCTTGGTCGTGTGCTAAATCGGTGTGGTATGGCGGGGTTGGAGGGGTTAACCAGACTATCGTGTTGGTGGTGTTTGGGGAAGACTAGGGTCTCAGCTTGACAGTAATGCTGAACTATAAGGTAGTCAAGGAACGTCAAGTGCGAGGTGACTTTCCTTTTGTACTCTGGTGTTTCAAAAGGACTCTCGCTGCCTGACTGGAAGTAGAGGGAAGCAGCTCAGCTGGTGGAGGTTTCTGGACCCCTGTCCATTAGCCCGCTAGGTTGACATCAGAGCCCCGTGAGGCTGAAGCTGAGTGAGAATTCCTAGGTCCACTTGAATGAAGTAATGAAATCAACTCGTCAAACAATGGGATTTTTGCTATAGTGAGATGTACCTCCGTACGGGAGACCTTTTTTATCAGACAAGCCTATAACTCATTTCGGAGTGGGCAGTATACAGAGTTCTCTTTGATTGGCCCTGGAACAATTTTGGGCTCAACGCAATAAGCATTCTCTTCTAGTCAACAAGTCATCTGGAAGATATGCTGCTAATTCCCTCCCTTCACTGCCGTTTGCTGGTATGTTTAAATTTGAGCTATGGTTTATATTCAATACCTCCGCAGTTCTGCTGCTACAAAGTACCTCGGTCGCTGCGCCAGTTTTTGACATTTAGAGTTTCATCAATCGTCCCCTAAGTGACCGTTTATGCACTTCAATACTCAGATCACTGCTGCGTGAAAAGCCGGCTGTGCTTAAGAAAGAATGGAATGTACGTAGCTCTCTCAACCTTTCGAAATAAGCTGGAAATTAGTGGGAAAATAATAATTCACTCCTATAGCGACTCAAGCACATTCAGCAAGCCCTCATATCTAGAGTTCCCAGTTACAGCTAGATCAATGACTGATGCATTCATATAAAGACTCAACTTTGGCCAAAGGCACTGAAAAGTCCACGACGAGACATGGATGCTAAGCATTCTCATGAGCATTCAGCCAAGACGACTCGAAAGCGAACACTATAGGATACAAATTGTCTCTGAAAGCATTATCTATACCAATATACGTCACGGATGTTATTCCGCGAGCAATCATGGACATGATTGTTTAGTAAAGGACCAAAAGTCGATACTTGAGATGAGAACGACCAAAATGGGTATCTGCAAGGAATGCACTCACGCCATAGGGCGTTAGACTGCCCAAGCACTTGCTGGTTGCTGGGTGGAACAGAGAACATGAATCTGAATTGTGACAGAGACTGTTTGAAAAGACGACAAGTATGAGAGGGGAAGAAGAAAAGAGTAGCCCCACCACACAAGTATTGTGAGAGCTCTGCGTTGCTGAGACTGAGCAAGCTTTGATAGTTAGATTGCAAAACAGCTAAACCACTCGCCAAGTTTTTCAGCATAGCAATATTATTATCTCCAATACGCCAGCCATTTTATCTCCCCTAAAACGTGTCATGCTGCAGATACATACAATCCTTCCACTTTTATGATACAATGCTGGGTATCTGTCCCAAACGCCATGCCATTCCCAAAGATCAGACAATCCTCACTCTCTTTGTAATACCACCATTAAGCCCATTATTCCAAGCATCAACTGCTTCAGCCACGGGTGTTCACTCAGGAGGATGGTCACGTATCCGACAAACGGTATGTAGCCCACCACGCTCCCAATGATATCTTTGCGCTCTAGGTAATCTTGGCCTCGTGCATATAGCTCCGTATCATCTGCCATGTTGTTGTCGCCTTTGGTAAGAAGCTGGGCGCCCTCACTGTGGTTCCATTAGCTGGTGTGCTTTGGGCTAGGAAGGATAAACATGCCCAAGGCCAAATTTCCGCACCACGCGATGCACGATTGGGATATCTTTCCCTTTCACATTGTAAACCACTATTTCTCCCACCTTAGTATCCTCCAGCCAGTTGCGGTTCCACAGGAATAGCAGGTCACCACGCTGAAATGCTGGTTCCATAGACCCGGACAAGACAACGACGATTGGGGATGGCGAGTCTGCGATCACCGAGAGACCTTTCCACATCATGAAAGCTGTAGATAGAATGAGCGCAAAATTGAGGACTTGAGCAGCTGCTTGCCGCGGATTGCCTAGGAAAGAGAACATTGTGGTGGTATTTTGGAGTCGTTTGCTTGGTGCTGTAGAGGATTCGAGACCGGGAAATGTTTGTGAATATGTAGCTATGAGTTGCTGGCACGCTTGCTGTACAGCTTCCAGGAAATCAAAACGTCGTAATGAGGGAATGAATGAATGGTGTCCTCTGTTCTTCCGAGCTCCAGTGTTTGGTACAGCTTAGAGTTGTGGACACTCTCCAGGATCGGCTTTACTTCGGCTTGATGTCGTGCAGGCTTGAAGCGAGGCAAATTCAACAACACCACAGCTCTACGACGAGGCTCTTACACACCTCTCGTGATACTCCATTTGCGGGTAGCTCAATGGAGTACGAAAATTCCTCACCTCAGTCTATTACAGTAGAGGCATTGTCACATTGTTCTACACCATGCTGGACATACATTCAGGTCCCTGTCTCCGGATTAGCTGCTCCCATTAAGAGCATTTCAATGCGAAGAATTATTTTGTTGAAAGTTCACCCAGCTCTGTAAGCAGAGGGCGATGTAGATCGTCAGTAGTCTTCAAACACTAGATGGCCAAGTTGAATTCTATTTTATCCGCAAGTCTCGAGACGGGATGTCGGGAGTTGGCTCTTTGCTTTTATATTTTCTGCTCAAGCAGGCTTGCTCGTCGTCTTCAGATTCTTCAAACCATAAATACCTTCCTCTCTTGCTATCCATTAAGTTCCTTCTATGTGTGTTCCATATGAGAAATTTCTTTCAACACCTGCCCTTACCTATTCTGATTTCAACACGTGAGTTTGCTTGACGGAAGGATAGGCGCGGTAGGTGTGCCTGCCTCCTGGGTTCAGTGAGAAGGTATAAGATCCCCCATCTTCCTCTTCTTGAGTTCTTCTTCTCCATTCATCAACAACTTGATCTTCGAATCCCGATCACCCCCGTCAACCCACACATTCTCAGCTCCATATCCCATTGTTGCAATGTCTGAACCTGGACTTTTGGAGCTCTGGTGGAGTGCCTACCTAGGTAGAGGTGCCCAGCTTGTCTTTGGCCTTCTTCCTGCCGATCGCCCTAAGGATGATCAAGTAAGCGTCTTTATCCACATTCTTATTTCACCTTTTTGAAACAAAAATTGAGATACTGATAACTGTATGCGTGATAGTCAATTTTCCTCCGCATTTGCCACAGTCCTTTCCTGAGCCAAAAGGCACTCACCGGTCTTCGTGGAATGACTGCTGGATACCTAATTGCAACGTTCCTGTCGTTCTTCCAATATGATAACAACGCCAACGATCTCTTTGCACTTTTCGAGTTCCCAGTCATCGCCTTCGGACTCCTTGCACTATACCATGCAGTTGCCTTCGTGCGTCCTAATATCCTGATTCTGCTACTATACTAACGTGCCACAGTCTTGGACTTTTATGCATCTTCACCATCCTCATCTCGAACGCCACGAAGATTCCTTTGTAACCAATTTCTACAAGTCTCTTTCACCACCTCACCAAAATTCATTCAATCGTCTTTGCTTCAGCATCTTCTACATGGCTGTTAACGTCTTTCCATGGGTTGCTGCGACTATCTACTGGGCCGTCCTCACTCCACAATATAAGGTCAAGCCTCAAACCCCAATTCTGGCCATGCCTTCATTGCCCAATCTTCCAAGCTTCGAATTCAATTCTACTCTGCCAATTGAGCTCCCAGAGCATTTGCCAATCAGCGACATGTTTTCTAATGGCTGCTATATTCCATTCATTCTCCTGAGCAGATATCTGGCTGCTCCTCTCATTACTTTGATTGAAGTCTACTTCTTTAGTAGCATTAGATCACCTAGCGTAAGTCTACCATCTCATCCCCGTGTTTTTCTTTTCAGACTGCTGATTCTACAGCCGCTCAATGCCCATCTCATCGCTTTGGCCTTCCTCCTCTCAGGTTATGTCGGTTGGGCTTACTACGGCTACTATCTCTTCGGTCATTCCTCCTATTACTTCTTCGATTTTGCCTCACTTCGTAAAGAGCACATCATGAGCGTAATGTTCTGTTTTGTTCTTTTTGGTCTTTTCGGTATGGTTTATCGAAACTGTGCTCTCAAATGATGCTCTTCCACAGGCTTACCATCTGCTAGTCTACTGTATCCTCGATTTCCTCATCGCCTTTCGTGAGGTCGCTACTCGCAAGAAATCTACCGAGCGTAAGCCTCGAGATGGCGGATACGGCACTTTACCACAATAGGCAGGATTTGAAACTGTTATGGTCAATTGTGGGCAGGAGGCGGCATTGTTATCATGTAACATAGACAGTAGCTTGCCACGTGGTTATAATCAATCATGAGCAGGAACAAGTGGCATTCTCGTCGTATTTTATGGGCAGAAACTGGTAGCATTATTATGGTGGGTTGGTGGATTGCGAGACAGTATGATTACAACACGCCTGCAACCTAGCTAACTCGGTGGTTTGGGCTCTTCTGTATTCATAGCTCATAAATGACCCGATCGTCATCAACCTTCTTTCACCGTGCATCTCCTTCCTACACGATCTCAGAGTAAAGCTGTTCTCCAGCCACATACTTCTCTACAAATTTCCCCTTGGATATGTATATCATTTCTAGAAATCTCAACATAACAGTTGGTACTCAGTCATATGCTCTTCCACGAACCTCCTGATGTCGCTATTCCCTAAGAACGTATAAACCGCTGGTATTGTAGATCCGCAAGCATATCCAGACCTCACCGTGCCCAAGATGGAACCAGTATCGAAGTCAAGTAGCGGCCCTCCACTGTCTCCCGAACAACTTCCTACGCCCATATGCCCACCAGCACATATCATTTGTGCTGTAATATTTCCGCATTTATTGCAGCCTGGCATCTTGTATGTTTTGTCGCAGATATCTTGGTCTACTATTGCAACATTCGCAGCTTTCAAACTGATTGACTGGTGCAAACCCTTCCAGAATGATCTTCTCAGCCCCCAGCCTACCGTAGTCGCGACAGTGCCAGCTATTGGACGTGATTCGGGACACAATTTTCCCGGTGAGATGTGTGATGAATATTGGAGTGGACTTGCCAATCTCATAGTCGCAACATCGTACCCAAAGGCCGTCGAATTAAAACTTTGATGCGTGTGGCTCTCTGCCACGCGAAAGCGAGGACCACCTTTGTTGTATATGCTACTTCCAGCCCTGATCCATGGAGTTGGTATAGTAGCAACACAATGAGCGGCAGTGAGAATCGTGTTAGAATTAAGAATTGATCCTCCACAGAAATGATGGCCGTCCTCGGTTTGAAGCGACACCATGTATGGGTAATCTCGGATGTCTACTGAGTGTCCGCCAAGCACTGTTTTGTCGGCTAAAACTTTGCTTGCACAAGATATGATGATGGTGAAAAGCAGAGGCAGATTCATCTTCAAATGTTTAGATGTTATATTATAGATCATGGACCTGGATTGGAAGTTTTCTGGTTCGACTATGGTGAGAAATTTTTTAAGTTAGTGAAAGTGTGGATGATTTATACCTATGGCGAGAGTGGGGATTTCTGGTTTATATTATCAGCGTGTCAATTTAGCGACTTGGCTGAGGGTAAGTTAAATTCTGGTGTCAACACTTCTCAGGACCAGACAGTTGTTTCGTATTCTTTGCTGGTAGCTCCTAGGTTTAGTAATTTGTGGTCGAAACAACTAGATGCCAATCAGCGTGGTTGGAAATTTGATGCACTGAGAAGTGGTGATGTCAAATCTAAATCAACGTCACTCATTTTATCTTGATGGTATAACTTAGGGTACGGATATGGGATCGTATCTGTATCAAAGTCAGCAGAATAAGACAGCCTGCATTATTTCTACTACCTGAGGCACACAAACGAATCCAGATTAGGGAGTTCACGAAAAAAGAATGAGGGTGATGACAGCATTGCATATTGTTAGTAAAGTAGCTTGTTAATGGAGCTGCAAGGCAGCCAACCAAAGTCGACTGATTCAAAGCCCTACCCTAGCTAGTACTAGAGGGAAAACTGCCCCAACTATTTTATTTCTTTTAATTTCTAATTTTAATGACATTTGAGGACATTCCGAAGCGTATTCCCTGCGTCCTATCCATTTACATATCCCGTCACGGAAATAACTTGGGTGACCCAGCGCAAGACCGCTATCCGATCTTGACATGACATAGATTAAAGCGGAATCAAAGAAATTCAAAAAGTGATGTACCGAGGGGCAATGTGGTCACTGCTGACAGGACAAGCTATGTAGATGAGTTGACCGTCAAAGTATTTGAACTCGATCCGCAAACTTTTTCAACCGCAACTCTTGACACCTCCTCATCATACCATTTACATCTAAATCGTACTTAATTTGAGGATGATTTTCTTGACATTTCTTCTCCTGACCTTGCAATTCGAAGCGGGCAGGTCTCATGAGAACATACTTGGCGGTACAGATGTTGATGTTAAATCATTTCCATTCGTGGCTACCCTGATCACTTTCGATGGTGTTTGCACTAGTACAATTGTTGACTCGACCACCGTCATCACGGCGGCACATTGTCTAAGGGACTCTTACGTCGGAGATCTTGCGATCAGAGTAGGCAGCAACCACATAGAAATAGGAGGTCAGGTCCACCGTATTCGCAAAGCTATCATCCATCCACTTTACAAGTTGCAACATCATGATTACGATGTAGGCGTTATGAAGCTCCACCATCCGTTGCAGTTCTCTACTTCGGTCAACAAAGCCAAATTCAAAACCATACCTTCACTTCCAAATGAGGGCACATGGGTTACTACATTGGGGTGGAGCCCCTTTACTCTGGAGACAATAGATGATCAGCGCCCTGAGCCAGTAAACCTTCAGGCTGTCACCCTGCCTACTATAAGTCGGACCAAATGTCAACGATCCTATGGACCTCTTTCCGTATATCCTCTAGTTATCACGAAACGTATGATATGTGCTATCAGTGCTGAGGTGGGATATGGACCATGTCATGGTGATAGTGGTGGACCACTTATCGATACCGCAACAAACGCGCTTCTGGGTTTGACAAGCTGGGGAATAGGTTGCGGAAGTGGAAAATTTGCAGATGTGTACACATGGCTAGGAGATCCAGAGATATGGGACTTCATTCAAAGTCATCGGGATTAAGTGTTATTCAAGGGAAAACTATCGATACCTCGGAAGGAGAAGATATTGGACATATGAGCCAGTGTCAGGTATTTTGCATGGTGTAGATATGGAAACAACCATGGCGGTGGTGTGTTCGAAGTCAAGGGAGGTGTTGACCCCATTAGCCGATTGTTGGTTGAGCAATAGAACTTCAGACAAAGAGATTCTCTCGCTCCTCATACGATTTCTCGCAATTTGGATAGCACGAGCCAGACTTATAAAGAATAGAGAAAGGTTTCCAATGATTTCATGTCAGTCAACGCCAAGAACCATGTTCTTTGACGAAAGTGAACCACCAGACCAAAAAAAGATAACGGAGAGTTCAACTGCCCTTCCCCACCATCCATTCAACAATACCGATTTAGATAAACCGACCTTCTTTTCTTCTTCACGGCATCTTATCTCCACCGCATGACCTCAACTGTGTTGAGAACAAAATAATGGCGTCATTGAGGTAGTGTCCATAAATTGAGGGGGAGTCTCGGCTAATGGACCACTAGCGGCAGACTACGGAAAAGGCAGATTAACTAATTCCTAGAACTTTGACTACCCGAGCTATTTCGGAACTTTTGGGATGATAAAAGAATGAGGGGAAGCTGTGATATATTGAGAAGCTTGATACGACATACCAAGAAACTACCCGCTCACTTACTCATGTTTCAGCGCTTTTTCCTCGCTTATTTCTTGGGAGCAAGACATCGAGTGTCAAAACCTCAGTTAGCGAATCACTTAAACTCTTGGTGACCTTTATTTCTTGTGGATGTCAATTTTGTGAATCATCTGGGCTCATTAAGATGACCCCAACTAATTTTCGACTCTGAATCATAGTCTCGAACTCTATCCAATCCCATTATTCTCTTAGAAATTTGCAGAGTATTTTGTGGAGTGGTTGAGATCTGATTTGGTTAATGTCAACATACATAGAGGCGTGACGAGCAGAGAAGCATGCTCGAAAATGAACTGGACTGGGTTCAACTATGAAATGACGGGATATCGATGCTGAGGACTGCCGAACTTGCAGCGAAGATCATGCATCTATGGTAATCCACAGATCTCATTGAAGTAACATCCTCGCCAAACACCATTTTGTAAGCCAGTCTCCCATACTCCTTAACACTACCAAGCAGTTGAGGTGCGATAACATTATACGCATTTCACCGCTCAATTCAGGGCCCCACTGCAGATAGTGCAACACCTCACTTTTCGACGTGAAGTAGTCTTACGAAAGGTGCTTGGCTTCCTTTGATTACGAATCCAGCAGCTTCAACGGAAGAGGGAGTCATGTCGATAACTTTCAAAGCATTGCAGCGCTCTTTATAAATTTCAAGTAAGCCCACGTATTGCTTTTGCAGGATCAATCGCCCCACTCCAATTGCGGGTTTTTTAAATGTTTGACTGATGGCAGTGAGAAGTCGCTCAGCTTTCGCAGCGTTGAAATTTGCCTCTGCAATGGCCGCCTCAAGGTCTATTAATGAGCTCTTTCTCCTTGGCATGAGCTCTTTAGGCATGCTGACCGAATCGGGACAGATCACCCACGTGCAGCGGAAGCCCCAATTCTTCAAGCCCTGGTACATGTCTTCTTCGTCTCCAGTTAGGATACTGTACCAGAAGGACAGTTCGGTGCCCGGTAGGCATATCACAGGTTGCATAAACAATCTGCATATCGCCAATGAAGCTGCGTTGCACGTTGCTAGCACATTCGTGGCTGAATGTTGCTGCCAAAAGCCAGACTCCGATAAACACATGCTTGTTGGTGGTTGGGGTGTTACTTTCACAAGTGATCGACGTTAGAGGACATCCGAAACATTTGGAAGCGACAATACTGTCGACAAGAAATCTAGATAGGGTGAGCCCGACGGAGGAAAAATATCTCAAAACAAAAACATACGTATCAATAATTAACTTGCCGTCAATTTCTGTAATATCCGTGGCTTCGTAATCGCCAGGATAATGTTTAAGAAATCCCGCTATTAGCGAAGGATTATGTGCTAGATTTTGTACGAATTTTGTAATAACATAGGTGTGCATACCCAGGGTCATCCGTCTTGTCTGAGTATTTAATCAACACAGAAAGGTGTGCTGGGAACGCATTTTGTTCCTCGGAACTTGAAGCATAGCCATACGCAAAAGCCTTCTCACATAACAGAAGATCACCAGCCTCCACATCCGTAGTAGTGAAAATCCTGGCACCCTTTCCCTGCGAGCACCTAACGACTAAGGTTCCAATGAATGTCGCATGATCCAAATGTGGCGGCCGCAGGTTCAAAGCTTCTTCCTACTTGAAAATTGTAATTGCCGGTTTCCTGCTCGATTAGCTGTAGCGGTGCACGTTCGAGCTCCTTCAACCAGTCCAAGTCCTTTGCATATCTACTTCGAAGAGTTTGAAACATTTTGGCTGATTCCGAGAAATTTCTAAGACGGTACATAGCCTGTCCGCTTCTGTAAAGTCCTTTCTCCGAATAGGGTAGATGTGTACTGGAGTCTCTCGCATCAGAAAGAGTCTCTTCAAATCGTCGTTCTTTCAAGAACGCTTGAGCTCAATTCAGTAGAATGACGCTTCTTCCGTCGATTTTCAAATTCTTTGTCAGCGCTTCTGTATTACTTCACAAAGCAGGAAGGATTAGCAAGAATCGTTTGAATCTTTGAACTTAAACTTAACGCACCTTCTGATAGCCTCCTGATAATTTGCCTGCCCGCATCACGGTATGCCCAAGAAGCTTCAAATCATTGGCCGTCATCCTCAAATCATCTATTATTTGCTTCCACTTGTGTTGACACAAGTCGTGTTCAGTGTCGATCCATAGAATATCGCTGATGTGATCCACACGAAGCTCATATGCACCATCAGCCATGACCTTAAAGAACAATTCCTTGACGATCAGAATACGATTTCCTCGGTTTTTTTTTTCTTTTTTTTCTTTTTGCAAAATGCCTGCGGCAGGGCACAAGCGTTCTGGGGGTTGCTGGTGGAGCTGAATCAGAATGGCATCTTCCACCTCATTCTCAACAACATTCGTGACCGCTGTCATTCTGGTCGCAGTAGAGATAGCTCTTGGTGTAAGCTGTTTACGTTGATGGTGGAAACAGATCCTTAGTTCACTGGTGTAGATTGGCTCCATTTCCTTGAGTTTCGCCACAGACGGTAGGTGTGGTTTTGGTACGAAGGATGTGTTGACAGGCTGCACATTTGATTCATCTGGCTCAGGCTGGAACTTCGAAAACATAATTTCGAGCGCTCATCCCGGGATTTCCGGTCGCCAGGAATTTCTCCATCACGAGCTGCCGCGACTTTCAGTAGCTTCTTTTGCTTATTGAGCTTAGTAATCCAGTATTTCTCTGGTGATATATCAATTACATTCATCTTGTAAAACTTCATATCAAGTTAGGCTTGAGAAGAAAGTTAAGCTTCGATTGAGTGAATTAGAGTTGAGGTAACGCTGGACACTGTGGTATTATTAAGCATTCTTGGGCCAAGATCAAACCAAGTTTAAAATCAATACAACGATTGATTGTGAGAGAAACGACAAAGATGAGGTTGTGGTATCTGATTGGTAGGTAGAGTATATATCAAACAGTAAGAACGCCTTCGAAGCAAACGCATGCTATCACGTGTGACCATGACAGCAATTTGAACCATAGAAATATGCAATAAATTTATCAGCAGGGTCAAGTAGGCGATGTAAGTCAGTTTACTTACTAAGTACACTGCTCGAGCTCTGTTGATCGAAACCTTATGGTGTACGTAGACTACCTTACATTATGATCTATGATGATCGTCGCCATAGCAAATACGAAAAATAAGTCAACCCTACATATGCTTTGACCATTTTCTTACACCTCGCGAATTACGCTCCGCCATCCTCGAGTTTGCGCAACTAAAAGAAAACATATCAGGAAACAAAATCTCAATGATCAGACTTCTTGCAAGTCTTGCCGTCAAACGACAACTGTGGGGACTTCTGGAGATAGACTGACCATTTTCTCCTTCAATCTCTACTTCAATCTACATCCGAGAGATCTTTCCATGTTTCCACCTCTCTAAATCGTATTGTTTCATGAGCCAATTTTCAGTGAGGAGGAAGAGGTTGCATTCTTCGGCAATATGATCCACTACCATGTCAAGCGTCGATATCAGGTCGCCGCATCAGATGTCGATGGAGAGTTAGAGGTGCCAAGTTGCAAGAATACCATCAACACCGCAGAGTACCTGCTACAATAAGTCTTGTGATCCTTAGATGATTGGGTAGGAAGGATTACGCTGCCGTCGCTCCCAAAACCTCATATGGCTTAGCTGAGCTAGCATAAGATATCATTGCTAGAAATGCAACAATGAAAGCAGTAATTGTGCTCAGTTTTTGCAATCCAGTCTTCAAGAACTCTAGAATCCACATGGGAGCAATCAACATAGCTATACCAACACTGATGATGATGACGTCGATGAAGCTGTCAATTCGTCTATCGCTGGAGTACGTGACTAGCTGTGAATCATAGACTGGTAATGTTGGTGCTTGTTTATCTCTAAATATACCTAATACTCGAAAAAACTCTGCCCGCTCAAAGAGACGTCGAAGAGGGGATTTGTCCTTGGGAATGACGCTGAAGAGGTCCCGAGTATGAGAAAGGTAGTTGACCTCGGGTGGGGAAATGGCTGCATTGAGATGATTATGGTGCCAGTTCTCAAGAGATTTGATATCGTAAAGAGACGGTGCAGGATGCTTCTTTAACGCTGCTTGCTGGAGGATGAACTCATCTAAGTCGTGTTAGCTTTTTCTTCTGGAAGGTGGCATATCGACATACTGTACTTCATCAACGCATCCCTCAAGTCATCCAATACCACCAGTCTATCTTTTCTATCATCTCTCATTGTACCGTTGTTTACGTCTGGTGCGTCCTTTCGACTGCTCTCCCGGTCAATCTGTTGGAGCCGTTCTTCTAATACGGTCACCTGATCTTGCAATCTCAATGCAACACGTACACTGATTGTTGAAAATCTTCGAAGAACGAAGAAGTCATTTTCGGTAGATATAAAAGAGCTCAATCCTCTATATCCGATATACTTCCAGGGTTTGAGGTCGAGCTCTTCTTGTGTGAGGCTCTGTACATCACCTGACCTGGTGGATGTTGATGCTTCAGGTTGTCTTCGATTGTCGGTCTTAGGGTGAATGGCGCTCAACCACGATCCCTTCGGAAGTTCCCTCGGAGCCATATTTGGTAATTCCTAATACGGTACCATACGAGTTGACCTGAAGGCATGAATGTGAGCACCTACAGTACCCTATGAGTACCTTATGAGTACCTTATGTTGAACGGAGGACGAAGAAGGAGATGATGTCTCCAGGATTGTCAACATCAGCAGCCCCACAAAAGCTTTGCCCCAATCTCGCTGTCCATTTGTGAACACTCACACTCACACTCACACTCATGCTCACGCTCTTCGTCTTATTTTATGTCGTATATCTCTCTATGAGCCACAATTTCCTCCAACAACGGGCGGAATGAATCCTTTTCGAAGGAAGAATGACTCAGCCTCTCGTGGCCACCCACACCTGAGACAGGGAGACAATGGGACAAAATTTCAACCAAACGAAAATTTTCACTCCCCGGGACGATTGTCATACCAGCCATCTTCGTATCAACAAAGTTACACGCCATATCCGGATTCGAATCAATTCGTTCATGAGTTGGCAGTTGTCACGCGAAGATCGGACATATATGTTGGTTCAGCCTTGCCTCCACCAGGTCGATATCAAGGAGAGGTCATAAGTGCAAGCGACTATGACGCATTCAGAGAGAATAACAATTTGACCAGTGCAATTGGATCTTCGGGACTAGCAAGTGACCAGATGTTGGACGCCAATGTGGTGGAAACAACTTCAAACGAAAACATCGTTCAGGGTGGAGGTACCGGTGAACCCAAACTGTCATCACTCACTACACAGCCAGTTCGCCAGTCAACTACAAATATCAAAGATCAAAATCCTCGTTTTGATTCAGATTATGAAATTTCAGCAACTCTGAACAGGCCCTTCCTCTCATCGGAACCTTTCACCATAAGGATGAACCCTGAATCAGACCGTGTAAGCCAAAATTGTAGGGTGCATGAGGAATCCGAACCGCCGTTGAGAAAGCCAGCAATTGAAAACCTAAGCACACGACAAGTTCAATTGGTGTCAACGAACAATACATCGCCATTAGCAAATGCACCAGCTTCTCAATCTACACTTCAGGCTTCTAGTGAGAATGCTGCTATTGAAAGAAAGGCAAAGGGAATCTCCAAAAGCAGAGCTCCAATGGGCAGAAAATACTGTTGCTTTTGAGAGCCTGCTCATGGTGTAGAAACAACTTGTACATTCCTACTCATCTTTCAAATTAGAGGGTGTGAAAGTCTCAATCGGTGCCTTCCCCAGGTAGAAGCTGGTACATCTCGTAATTTCCAGATGATTTCACTGGCCGAAGCAGTTCCAGCTTCCTTATGGTCTTAGTCAAGCCCATTTGCAATACCAAAAGACCATCTCAAATGCATCAACCTTCTGTCAAGAAACACTCAATTTGAATACAATCAAAAACTCACACGAACCGACCCCACCAAAGCCTGGAGGTAAGCTCTCTTTCATTCGCAATGGCACATTCAAGGCACTGACCCAAGCCATAGCTCCATGGGAATTTTTGGAGCGCTAGTGTATATGCGTGAGAATGTTCCTGGGCACAACACAGCTGTTCGCGCCCTTTCACTTCCAACATCAACTTCGTCCAGGAAGTCATCAGTGCGAAACAGCTCTATCCCTACACCAGGATTCGTTATGATTCCAGATTCTCCAAAGACTCCGACAAGGCGCTCTACCTTGGGGGATAGTACGAGAATGCCTCTGTCAACTTGGGTTGAGCCTCGTAGACGGACAGACTCTGCCACATTCTACAACCGACCAATGGATCCACTCGGAACGTTCGGTACCCCACCAGCAGAGACGAAGAAGATCAGATGGCAAGATAGACTTCGGCGCATGCTACTCTGTTCATGAGAGTCATCAATCAACACGAGAGAGCAATAAAGCGATAATACAAATTCCAGAAGTTGGATTATAGGGTGGTCTCTGTCTACTTCAGGGTGTGGTTCAGAGCGTTTGGATATGCTGTGTGATTCCCGTTAGGGTTGTAAGATTACACTAGAAGACAACGATACTCCTAGCTTGATTCCACGGTCTTTCCTAGCGTTCTTCTTAATCAATCACCATCATATCTATGATATCACGTCTTTTATTGAGCTCAAGTTGCAGCTTGAGAATCCACGGCACACTTATCTCGTGTTCATTTCCATCTGTGTTCCTTGGTGAGAACTTGCTCAGCACATTGACAACAGCCAGCTGGAGTTGCGAATTCAGATCCGGCATCGGATTCTATCATTATGAATGCATTCTACCTCCTCCTCTTTATCATGACACATTTGATGAAGCCAGCTCTAGCGATCGTTGGCGGCTCGCCCATCCCGATCACTACGGCGCCATTCATGGCCGCTCTTCAAATCAACAGCAAATTTACATGCGGCGCTGTTATTGTCGGCCCCAAAACAGTTCTTACGAGTGTCGAATGTGTCTCCGGCTACGACCCTAAAAGAATCACGCTCCGGGTAGGCACGGATCTCATGAACAATGGGGGATTGATCAGAGAGGTCAACGCTGTACACGTACACCCCAGTTATGACGACCTATGGATCGACTACGACATTGCTGCCCTAAAATTGAAAGAGCCATTGCGCTTCTCTGGCTCCATTGCCGCTGCAACAATCAGGACGAAACTCCCTTTTTACCCCGGAACTGCGGTTACCTCGATTGGATGGGGTTCAGACAAAGCCGATGGGAGCTTCCCGAAAGGCTTAAGAGCTAAGACGGAGCGAACCATTCATCCAGTTCTGTGTAGTGACTTTCACGGGAAAGGAACGATTACGGACCGTATGCTGTGTGCTGGTGATTTGCCACATGGGGTTGGATCAGGAAATTGTAGGGGCGATGTTGGGGGGCCGCTGGTGGAGACGGAGACAAAAGAGTTGGTGGGTATTGTGAGTTTTGGGAGTAGTTGTGGCAAAGGCCTGTGGCCGGGTGTATTTTCGTGGTTGGGCAATGAGGAAATCATGAAGTTTGTGGAGGGAAGATTGTTGGCGGATGGGAAAGGAATTTGAAAACTAGGACTTCATAGTCAGGATTGTCAGAAAGATTCATTGCTCTACACTGAATCGCACCTTCATGCGAGGCCACTAAAGAGTAGGTTTATTGTTTTTGCCCAATTCAGAAGGTAGTCAAGAAATATATTTCTCCACGCACAGTGCCGCTACACATTTTAAGGCTTAAGCATAGCCCAACTAACATAATCACCCCCTATTGCAATCCGTCGGCCGATCCAGAATGAGAAAACAAACTCGGTGTTTGTTGGATTCTCCGGGCAAGAATTTTGGACATAGCAGACTGAACGCTGTCATGAGGCGCAGTAGTCGCGCGGATGCCGGATCGCGCCGCCGGCTAAATATGAGATCCTTCTTCAACAGGAAGAAAGGTACTTAATTTTGGCTTATCAAGCTTTGAAGTGGTTGCTTGGAGAGCCAAGTGCGTTGCCAAGTTGTCTTGGTATTGCCGTTGACAACCCCTTCGGCTTCAACTTTGATGTAAGAAGTACATATGTACCACTGAATCGACCTTGACAGTTGGTGACTGTTGGTAGAAGCTTGCATATAAGGTGTTAGCAGATATCTGTCGCAGCACTCACATCACATCAATACTTGATGAGTCGATGACCGAGGCATGGTACAACACTGAGTATTTCGTTAGCGAGGCCCAATATTGACGGTTCCGTATAGGGAAACGAGAAATGGGTGTGATCCGAGGCATATGAAGATACATGAAGATGCCTAAATTCCTCCAATTCCTGCACATGTGGCCATGTAACATCCGTGTTGGCAAACATGCAAGCAAAAGCACATGCAGTAAACTCATAACCCCAACCCGCACGAAATATTGCTGCATTGTGTTGAAAAATGGGAGAGAAGATTGTGTTTTTGCAGCAGCATGAAGTCTTTTCTGTGCTCCAACAACCTTACTCGGGCAAAGGTCCTCCGTAATCATTCTAGGGAAGCTAAATTGAAAGCAATGTAGGAAAGAACCATTCTCATATAAAACCGTCCGTCTCCTCCAGGAACTTTGATAGGCATCGGACAGTCACTCAACTTTCCATACACATTTAGCTCTCGCCTATTGCAATCAATCATCATGAAGTTATTCAGGCCAATCCTCATCCTCGCTTCTTTGACAGCCATCCATTGTTTCAAGGTGCCAAAGGGCCAGCCTGACGGCGTATACAGTGTATACACAGATAAGAACGGGACTGAGACACATAAGCTCATCAAACTTAACCCAGGTCCCCATAATCATATGAGGGACGTGGATGTGCATACCCGAGGACTTACGCCAAGCGCCAAGTTCAAACCTCGTCAAGTGCCAGGCCCGTATGGCAATTCCATAGGATGTGGGGGATACTTCTTGGATATTGGCAACACAAATGCTGCAAACGCCGCACTTGATGCTCAGTATGTATTTGCTTTGCTAGCTCCAATACGTCTTCATGAGAGCTACGGAACGAGACTGACTTCCGCTAGATGTGGCAACGGGGCGGTGGTACGAGGAGGATATGACTTTTACTCAATTGCAGGGTGCACTGTGGCTTATTTTTGCAATTTCTCAGAAATCCTCGCAGGAAATTTCTGGTTCTGGGAGGAAACCACCTGCTATGCGTACGAGAGACAGGCTGCTGCTAATGCTATCAACTATTATTGCGGAGCTTTCGGTGCTGGGTGGGATAATTTCATTTGGGATGGAGGAAACTTGAGAAAGGGCCAATATGGCTGGGAGAATATCTGCGATCAGGGCAAACACTTTTGTGGCAGAGGTGTGTGAGCAGTATCGAGGGAATAAGGTAACTCTGGTCGTCTTGCCTGTGATCATGTGTCCGTCACATGCAATCCAGATCACCTCATGACAGACATGCTACCAAGCTACCTTAGGTAGCTCAATTTGGCTACGTCGAGGCTGGTGTTTAATGATTGGAAGGAAAGGTCGAGGATCGTTGGAGCAATACTACAACTCTTATAACTCTTAGATCTTGCGTAAAGACCTCTTGTTTCAATGTGTAAAAATAATTGGCGCATTCATAAAGGTTTACTTATGCCTCCTTTGCTTCCCAGCTTCTTTTGCTCGCTTGACACCGGAGAGAAACTGTGCCAGCCTTGCTCGTCATTCTATAGTTCGTATGCACATGGGCATAAAAGGACTTCGGAGGAGACTTGGGATGCAAAGGGACTCAATGACTCAATGGACACTAGACCCAAATGACATTTTTATATTAGATAGTTTCTTTTAGCCATTCCTAATTTTTCATTGTCTATATAGGGGACTCTTGAAGAGTATCATCGCAAAAGGCAGATTGGTTGGACGAGTAAAAGTAGGTCTGTCGAAATCAAAGATCATGATATAAGTAAAGGAGGTGAAAGAACTTCTCGAACAACCACACCGCAAGATCGAGACTTAAATCGATTTGATGACCATATATCAGAGCTATACAGTGAAGTTAAAACAGTCTTAGCTTCACGTACCTATCATGAGCAGAGGTATTGAGTGAGTTTCGGTCTGTTTTCGATATTGATGTCCCTAGCCATCAGCGATGGCCGACTAACATGACCTTGAGGCCGACAAGGATGTCAATGCTTTCACTAGGAAGCTCGAATAAAATTCAAAGCGTGTAAAGATCTCAGATGGTAAAGGAATCACAAGCAGATCAAGGTAATGACGGGAACCTTCGTGCCGTCATCCACCATTCTAAATACCACAAGTTGGGCTTGAAGTGGACATCTCTAGTGGATATAAATTGACACCAGCATCACATGACTCAGCGAGGCTGAACTGCCACATGGCTGAGGTTCCCTAGCTTCGTCAGGTTTCTTATTCTAATACTAAAGAATCAAGCGGTAGTTAAGGGGCACTGCAACCAATTGATAAGTTCACAGCCATCTCAATTGTGTGGAATATTCCTAGAAACCAGACTGGAGACTGTCCGCCTTCCAGCAGTAACTTAAGAGGAGCTCCAGTGGTCTCCAATCGCAATAATGGTTGCGCCAGCCGTCCCAGAGTACGTCGAGCTATCCCTGGGATCATTGGTGTATAGAGAAGCTTGCTAACACGCCTGATGGCAGATTAACGGAAGAAATTCTGCATGAATCGACAGATACGCGTACAGAAGTATTAGCTGCTCTGAGGGAGCTGGGCCCACCAGATCTAGTCCACCTGATCAAACAAGGTCCCCGGAACACTGGCAAGCAGGTATGGGAGTTGGTTTGCTTGAGGCATGTATAGTTGAGTGCTGATGAATGTCTAGACTGGTGTCTACCATCATGTTACTGGTGTAGATGCCTCTTCATCTGCCAGCTTGGCAGCCTACATCAACACTCTCACCTACAAAGAAAATCACCAATCTACGACCAAGATTGTAGAAGGTGTATACTGGTAGACTCTCTCATCGCTGAAGTGTGGCATCCAGGACTAATCTCTCCAGTTGCTACAATGCATTCTCCCGCCTTGATATGCGCGTCCACGTAACAATCCCCGGCAGTGTTGACAGCTACTGTATAGACGAGCGAGGAGACAAGAGAGCGGCATCGGATGAGCTGTGGTTAGAGACATATTTATGCAGTGTTCTGCGAGCATATTCATATGCGGATGATGGTAGTGGGGAAACGATCAGGAAGATAATGGGAGTGCGCAGGTTCAACCCGGTTACCAATACCGAGACAGAACATAGATTTCTTCAGGCTGCAGAACACCTGTTCTTTAGAGGTACGATTCGTGTTAAAGCTGGGATGGGCTAAACTGACATTTCCAGGATGGCAATTAGGTTCAGACTCCGTTGTCCAAGTTCCCAACAATGTTTCGAATCATCTCACCTCTGGACTCCTTAAATACTTCCACACTACGGGACGCTTTGCTTCTGGAATCAATCTCTTCGAGAAACTCCGAACAAGAAATGTGGAGGTATCTTCACTTCTTGCGAAGGTTATGTTCATGGGGAATGAGGAGGTTCAAGCGGTACGCGTTCTCCACGAGTCTATCAAGCAGTCCCCGATGGACTACGTCATGTTGGATACACAAGCAGAATTCTTGATGCAAAAGGCATTGAACCCAAACTCAGCCGAACATAAGCAAGAACGACTGAAGATGGCTCTTGGTTGCGCTGATCGGAGCACAGTTGCTGCACCCAGCGAGTTCGGAACATGGGCTCGACTGGCTGAAGTCTATGTTGCCATGGAAGATTGGGAGAATGCGCTAACCACTCTGAACTCATGTCCCATGTTTACATACCAAGACAAGGATGCACCCCTTATGCCAGAACCTCGCGAAGTACATCTTCCTACCTTGCCTGAGACGCGGCTGGACGAAATTGATAGTGAACCTGAGTCAAAATATTCTGAGCAAGTTCATCCAAGTTTATTGAGTCTTCGAGCGGCACAGTACAAGGGAACTTTCAAGCATGCTTATAGCATCTTAACCGAGATGACCGCAAAAATTGGATGGGATCAACTACTCAAGATCAGGAGTAATGTGTTTGTGATGGAAGAAGAATATCGGAGTGAGAAGCAGCCTCCAGCTGGTCAACAAGGTGAAATTAATAAGCGCAATGCAAGCACCGATGTACTGAGAGGAAGTCCAGGTCCTCCCGCGAACGGTGACGACAACACAGATGGGGAGAGTACAAACGGAGATACTCCAGCACCAATCATCGCAGAGAATGGTGTAACTGGGTCAGCTGCTGCCAAGACGGTCGAAAAACCTTCGCACACTATCACCCCGGAGGAAGTAAAGAGTGGAAACGAAGATGTAAGCTCAATCGTTTCCTAGCTGTGAATTAATGTTGACATTTAACAGGCAGAAACTACCGAGGAACAACTTTCTCGCTTCAACAACAAAAGACTATGCGAGCGGTGGTTGGATAGTCTGTTCATGGTTCTGTACGAAGATTTGAGGATATACACCATCTGGCGCACAGAGATGGCACAGTACCGCGCTCAGCAAATGCAGTATAAGAAGTCAGCTGAAGAATGGGAAATTTTGGGCTCCCTCGCTGAACGCTTACACCATCAAGCAGAAGGTGCCGAGGCATACCGTGCTTGTTTGTCAATTCGATTTTCGCCTAAGGCGCTCTCTGGTATTTTGAAGGATTTGGCAAAAGACAAGAATACTCGAGAGATGATTGCAAGCGTTATCAGGCTTGTCACATGGCAGTACAGGTGGTATTCTGAATTCAGCCCAGAATTACTGTTCACCATTCGAACGCTTATCGAGGATGAGGGAGCTGTCAAGGTTCGCAGTATCATTCAGGCCACAAGCTTGCCACAAAACGTCCTCGATCTTACTCATCACTATGCAGCTCTATGTGCAGCATTCAGGAGCAGCGGAACGGAGGGATGATTTGTGGTTTCAAGCTTTATATCCAGGGAGCGTCATTTTGTGCCGTTTAAGTGCAGATATAGCAAACAGCAGCGAGCTAACTGCAATGGAGCAAATAATGAAAATCGATGCATGGTAATTTCACAGCTTTTGCGAGACTTTCACATTCAATCCACACTTTCACATGCTAGAGCATGGGTATACTGCATTGGCAAAGGTATTGATCACATAATTGCTGTTGCGATGGCTTCCTAAGCTCTATTCTTTAAGGATCTATGTTTTGTATGTGATCAAATTCTCATCATCCTGCTTCTTACATTATTAGTAATGCTTGCACCAAGCCCACGGTCAGTACCGCAAATGTCAGCATATACGCCGCAATGGCGAAAGCATCTTGTACGCTATGCTTATACACTGCCCAAAGCACTCCCAGTATCAAACTTCCAAGACCGAACAGCACATATACCAATACCCAAAGCTTCCTAAAGTCCCAGCCCTCCACAAACTGAAGTCCCCATCCGGGGTTTATGCCGGTTTGGCATTTCAATTTCTCTCTCAACTTTTTGGGAAAGCGAGAGAGGCACAGCATGTCATCGTCTGCGCACTCGGGGTTGCGAAATAGATGCATCATGTGCCTATCACCCACCGGCGGAATCACATCGGGCGGTGCAGGTGCGTACTTATACTCAACATGCCCAGGTGGCGGAATATCATTCACCTTGCGTACATCAACGAGCTCACTCCTATACATCTCAAAATGCACGAATTTGATCCATTCAAGTGATCGCAGCGAGAAGAAGGAGCTGAATCTAGGACGCATGGCGCGATAGTTCGCGCGCAGGATCTTGAAGAGCGCCTTGTCGGACGTGGCGTTCAGCGTTACAAGGTCGAGCTGCATGAGTCGAGTGGCGTAGCGACCTTCACTGTAGCAGAGAAGAAGGAATAGGAGGTCCTGTGGGATTATTGGCGTGGGTGGCGGAGGCGTACTGGCTAGTGCTGGGTTGGTCGGAATAGAGTGAAGCGGTAGACCGTGACTCTGGGCGATGCTGGCTTTAGAGTTGAAGGTGAAGAGATTGCGAAAGCTTTGGAAGCTTTGGGACATTATGCTGGATTTGCTACCGCTTGTTGTGAAAGTGCTACCTGTGTTGATTGAATCTTGCTGCTCTATTTCTTGCTGGGTTTCAACTTGATCTGTGTAACCTTCTCTCAGAAACTGGCAGGTTGCGGACTGAGATTGGTTTCGTGGGGCGAGTCGAGAGATTCGCCAGCGATTGAACCGCCACTGAGCGAATATTATATAGAAAACAACAAGGCCAATCACACCCACGGGGCCTTTCTTCAAGAGATCACGTTTTCTCGCTGAATGAAAGACTTGATGCTGTATCTCTGGGCCCCCTTCCTTCATGGAATTTAAGGCTTCCTGGTGCTGAAACAGACCTCCAGGGCGATTTTCAATGAAGTCGTCAACAATCTTGTGTCCACATTTCTGCTCGAACGTTAGGGCCTGCACATGCCTTTGTTTCAAAATGGGGAGATAACTTACACATTTCCATTCAATTCGTGTTTTTCCGGCTTCAACAGGAGGTAGACGAAGGCGGGTGGCGATCATGAAACTTGTGAGAAAGCTAGGGATCTGCCATCGGGAATTTGGATGTGTTTTGGTACAATTTACACTCCTGGGCTCTACAGTGAGCGCTGTTTCCAGTTCACCATTGACGACTAACATTTCTTGCTCCATCTCCTGTACTTTTTTGTCTACGTGTCTGATTGTTTGCTGTTCTACAACTGGAGGATAGACAAAATCGCGTAGTTTTCCTTTCAGCAAGGTGATGGCCCTCGAATTCTTGATGAACATTTCCAAGAGTTGAAGATCATTCAAGCCATCTTCAGACTCATTTGAGCTACTCTCATCAGAATCAACTTCAATATCATCATTTCCAACGTTAGTTTCAGCTTCGGAAATTTCCGGTAGTATTTTCTTCGCATCTTTCCAATCACCTAAACGGTTACATACGATATGCGCCGAGTTTCTTGCTCGAAATCGTACAAAATGAGCAGCATTCCTCTGCTGTATGGTTGCTGCTTCTTGACGTAGGTGCACAGCAAACTCCTTGAGCATGCGTCTGAAATTTCGTTCGAACCTCTCTGGTGAGATGGACTGAAGTCCCTCTGTACATAGCAGATAGATAACATCATCTTCCAATAGAAGAGCAACAAATCTCTCGCCTGCTCCTACGGGACCTGCCACGGAAGACATTGAAGATCCACTGATATAGGAGAAAATGCTATCAGCAACTGAGGCTAGCGAAGGCGCATCAGAAACTTCACTTCGCTGACTTCTGTTGTCATCATCTTGATAGAATATTCCCTCAGCTATGGTGTCTCTAGAATGTTGCGACACAGTTTGGTCACCCTCAGCTTCGTCTGCAGATATGTCACGAAATTCTGGTACGATCTCTCCCTTTGTCGTAGCGAGACTCTCGGCTAAAAAGTGGTGGGGACGAGGTATTGTGGGTGGAGAGAGCATGCTGGCATCTGCTAGCGAAGCCGGACGACCGAATGCGATAATCGGTGATGTTACATTTTCGTTCATATCAGATCGATCTACATCATCCTCAAGCATGTTCTTCAGTCCAGAGACTTCCTCGTTGTTTTTGATATTAAAATTTGCATGCTCCTTCATCGCACCTTTCCCTTTATAGCGCTCAGGTACTTCTTCATCGGGATCCGGCTTCCACTCTTCTAGCGAGAAGTTTGGATTCGAAAAATGTGCTTGATTATGAACACTGTTTCGAAAAGTTGAAGTCTGGAGGATAGCAGGTTCTTCTTGTTCGACAGCTTCCCATAAATACTTTCTAGGTCCAAGAATTGGATGTATGACACTTCCCGCACTTTTATCTTCGACCACCTCTTCACCAAGTTCTAGCTCGAAGAGTTCAGGCGGGGGATCGTCAAATATGAGTGATGAGCGATCATTCATGATTTTCCTTCTCAAGCGCCTCGCACTTGATCCTGCCTCGATTGCTTCAAATTCCATGGGTGTGACATCTTCTTCATCAGTATCACTTCCAATTTCTACAGAGAGTGTGCGCTTATATCCAGAAGCGTTGCTCCTAGATGTTCTTTTCTTTGCTTTTGCAGCTCGTACAGCTTGAGTCCACGCTTGTCTCTTCCCCTCTTCTTCTTCGTCCTCATCAGAAGTTGAAGAGTCCGACGAATCTGCATCCATTGCCAAGATTGGGAAAGCTACCTTAGAGCGCTCTTCCTCGCTCTCAGCATCCTCGTACTGCCATGGCCGCACGATATTATCTGACGTGGGAATTTCGTCATGGGTGTCATCATTTTCTGAAACCGTGAAGGCCTCCTCAACATCGGCTGACCCATCTTTAGATATAGCTAGAGACACAGCCTCGATATCGTGCGTCTGTAAGACTCCTGGCACTGCATCCAATGTTAGTGCTTCTGGGCCTTCCCTTGGTATTGGAGTCTTCGAAGCAGCTGAGCTCGCATTTCTACTTGACGATGCATCAACTTTTGTCTTTGCGAATGTTTCTTCGGGTGTCCTGGCAGTTACTTGGAAGTCTTTTCTTTCATGCTCGCGAAGCACCGCTATGGTTTGAGCCTCATTCGATGTGTTCGCCTTGTCTCCATAAAATATAGAATTATCTAGAGAGTCAACATATCCACCATGGTTACCATGTGGAGATGGGCGATCTATCCTAGCTAGCATTTCCAGATGGACGTCATCGAAATCATAGTCAAATGCATCTCGTATAACTCCCTCTGCTTCAAGACTTGTCACCTGCTGCTTGACGCTCTCATGGTCCCCAGCGGGGTCTATCTTATTATTGTTGGTTTCCCCTTGCATATTTATCGTTGATTGTCTCGTTGACTGTATCGAAGGTCGCTCACGCCGTTTGACTCCGTCCTCCAAGATCCTCTGCTCACTTCCAACTCGGAAACCTTTTGCTCTTGAGATATTGATTTCACCTCCACTCTCACAATCGATCTGAGCACCTCCCACCATGATTCTAGTTTTCCCCGTCACTTTGATAGTTACATTATCATCGTCATCGGCAGCCATATGATCGCCACGAGTTCTCGTTTTTCGCTTGTGAAGTCCCTCGTCCCTGTCATCATCACTGCCGTACTGAGCTTTGACGCTAGATGTGTCCCGCCTTTTCCTACGGGATTTCTCCGAGTTTTTGGTGATCGACGAGGTCGAAATAACTGAAGTTGCCTGCCGATTAGCGTTATATGTGCCTGGCTCTGGTCTGGTGGCAGACGTGGGCTCATAGCGGTTGGATCCATTGATCGACGCATAATTATCATCTCGATTAATGGCAGTTGAATGTTGTGGCCTGTAGAAACTCGTTTCGGGTGCATCTTGTGGAACCCCATAATTTGACCCAAGGTAACCATGCGACTCAAATACTGGCCCCCTAGCCGCAGCCCGGTGTTTACCCCGCTCTAAATCCAGAGCATCCATAGCAGGATTAGAGATGTCAGAGCTCATTGGTTGGAATCGACTCGCTAGTGGACGAGAAACTACTCGTGGAGCAAAATAGTCTCCAGCTCCAGCTGGACTCTGGGCATCTCGCAAATATGATGAAGAGAGCGGTGGTGGAGGATATGATGGACCCAGTACTGTCGGGACTTGATAGTATGCTGACTTGGACAATGGAGGTCTACTGTTCCTACTTGGGGGGAGCGGTCCTCCTTGTCTTTGGGGTTGTGCATATGAACTCGAGCCAGATAAGTCCGGCGTGCTGTTTGACCAGTTTGGATGGAAAGGTGATCCAAATTCCGTGAATGGAGGTACCTCGTCGTAAGGATTATCTTCTTTTCTAAGTCCATACTTAACCTCAGGATTAGGGTATACTTGACCAGAAGGCAGTTCAATGAACGCATTGCGTCGTAACTTCCGCCTGTCAGGCTTTCGTAAGTTACTAACAGCAGTATTTGGTTCCTTGCTCGGAAGTGGAGGTATCGAATCTTTGTTTGATGTATCCTGTAAGTATTTTAGGTTCTCAGGCTCCGCCATGGTCGTAGTAGTTTTCGTGAAAGTGTGTCCTCAGTTCAGTCATCAATACTAGGCGTTTGGTGCAAAGATTTTACGCATTAAACGAACATACACAGTCGACGATTTATATTCTGATGAGCTTTCCAGATTTTTGCGAGCTCAGCCTTATCGACACTTCAAAGTGAGGTTGAGATAGACACTCGATGGAGGTGCGGATCCTCCACTGCGGCTGAGCAAGCCGCTGACATGGTTAAATGCAAGGCATCTCTATCTGCAGGAGATCTCAGGGGTGAGAAAGAAGATTAAGCGAACAAATCAACGACTCGGGCTCAGGGTGCAGCATTTAATTCGTAACAAACATCAAAGTGTTGTGTGAGAAAGCAATGATTCAAAGAACTTTCGAAAGCGACGTTTGAGATGCGTGGTCTGAGATTTATTGTTGGAAAATCCACAAGTAATGGCGGTGTATTAAAAGAAACCTGTTCACTTAACCATATCAAAGTCCAAACATTAAAGCTGCGAAAAAAAAGCCCCATCATTGAAATTCCAAGCAATTGATCCCTCTTGAAACCAGCAGAGAGGCCAAAGCACTCCTTCCATTTCTATTGTATGCTATCTCTTCAAAGACCAGCTGCCGAAGCAGCAAATTTTGCAGCCTCATCGGCATTTTGCGAATACTGAAGAAGTCGATGTTAGTCCATTTCTTGAATCTGTCAAAGTGAGAAGTAAGATTTAAATAGCTTACAGTAAGATGAGGTGTCAATATAGTTGATCCACCCTGGCAAATGTTGTCTCCAGTATGGCAGATAACCTTTGTCTTTGCTGCTGGAATCTTTCCTACCGCCTTTCCATTCATTGGGTCTCCGAAGATGACGACTTTAAGAATGTTAGTGATGATAGCAGAAAGAATGATGGCTACACGTACCAGAGTTAACCTTCGCAGCTGTAGTTGCATCTAGCATAGTAGCTGCGTTGTGCACCAGCTGTCCACCTTGACTGTACTGGCAATCAGCATTGTCTCATACGCATTCTTACACTCTGGGTACCGACCTATAACCACTCATAACAACTTTGGTATTGGGGCATTGGGTCATAGCCTTGGTGACCAGCTGCGCCATCAACTTGCTTCCATCCGCATCTCCTCCGGCCAAAAATCCAGGAATATCAGCGGGATATTGGACACCTTGCACAGCAAGATTACCAGCTCCCACGGCCGTATTCAATGAGTCGAAGAACGGAGGTCCAGAAAGAGTCCCAACGTTGCCAGTCTCCGTTGTACCACGTGCGAAGATCACGGTCATGGCTTTGCAGCCACTTCCATCTGTAAGTCCATTTTGTGTAGTGGATGTCCCGAGGTTAGAGGCTGCTTTAGAAGTTGATGATTTCAACGGAGCTGGAGCTGCGCCTGTGACCGAGCACAAGGCGAGAGCGGCGATGAGAGATGTGAATGATGAAAGCATGTTTAGTAGAAGAAGAGAACTTTGGGTTTGAATGATGCTTTTCTGATGCAGGCCGGCTGAAAATATATAGGAACCATCTCCGTAGCTGGGGCAAATATTCGTTGCTCATTATTCGGTTCCGATTGGATCAGCAATGTTCGTGATGCCAAGAGACCCTTCGAGCCTAAGTTAAGCGAGCTTGTGTGGGGTACAACATTCCAACTGGTACTTAAAAGGGGGACAACTGTGTGCGTAAATTGCGATTGGCGAGAACAGCAGATGTTTTCGCTCGTATCCACAGAATTGGGCAAGGTACCCGAGGTTTCGGTTGAGAGAAGTTCTCGGGAAGGTTGTTTCATCCGAGCCTCGAAACGGTCCTCCGAGCCTTGGGATTGTCTTGAAACAGTATTATTCCTTTTTATTCCTTCTCAACGAAGAGGTGATGCTTGTCATCTCAATGGCTTTTGTTTCCTCAATGCCGAGGCTCAGAAGTATTGCATATTTGAACCTTGAGCATTAAACATTGGACGCGATGACGATGGGCTGATTGCACAAACGAAATGAGCCGAGGCAAGTATGTCTGAACCCGAAAACGTATCATAAAGTGATGTTCGCATCGTAGTGATTAAGCAAGAGTTTTGCTCGCAAGCTTAGCACTGAGTTAGTGATTGTCATCTGATATCGCATTAGATCCACTGAAAAATGTTGCCTTTACAGTTTGACCTCTACACATAAATAAATTTCTGACTCTTATTTCCAAGAATACTTTTTAATCGATATCAAGGTTTTGAGCTCTTACGAAATTGAAATCTCATACGCAGGGATATCTGCATGCTAACACCCGAAAGCCTATTCAAAAACTATTTACAGATGACGATTCATGAATCAAGCCATTGGATTTAAACGAACATGTCCCAACATAACATCCAAATACTTAAGCAACAGAGTCTTCCAAGTTCATTGCGCAATTTTCTTAGTGTCCATATGCTTTACTTCTGTGCACCTCCTTGTCGTATCGTTCGGCAATTCTTGGTCTTGAAGATTTATTGTTTTTTCTTTCGCCGCCGAATGATCCCGGGCTCTTAAACATGGTAATCTCGTTTAAGAATGAGAGAAACTAGTGTAGAACTTGACTTCATATAGGATTCAAGTTGATCTATAGAGTCGCAAATATGTAAGACTGTGTCATTCTACTTCCCAATGAGATTGAAAGTTGCTGTATGTCGGAGACAAAAAGCGAAAATAAGTCCTAGACATAAAACAATGTGAGCATTGGAGGGGAAAGAAAAGATCTCGACCACACGCTATGACTTGGGCAGACATTGGTGTTCAATTTTTTCCCCCTTAGGATCTCTGAGGTGTGCATTCAACACTGCCCAATGTTCAACTGGATATCCTACATAAGGGAATGAGCCTCCAGTCTTTGTTCCTCACTCGTTGATATCGTCCTGAACACTGCGGATTCTTTGTGGTTGTCGACTTTCCTGTTTTTATCTTTTCTCGTTTATACAATGAAGCTCTTTATTTGGGCTATTTGCGTCCTATTGCAATGTGCTTCGGGGTTAACGTTATTTGATGGCGTCAAAGCTGTAGAAACGATGGCCACTCGCGTATACGCCGTTCTCTATCCTTGCGCATTTGCAGCAACCCCTGCTCCAGGCACCAATTATCTCATATCCACAAATTTTGACTTTCTTGTGAATCGCGGTCAACCAGCGATCGCAATGAGCGCGGGCTTCGGTCACAGTAGCCTTGATGTCCACGACAACCTTATCAAAGTCTCCAAAGCCATTGTACATCCCAGCTACGATCCCTCAACCGGCAATTATGATATCCTAATCCTCAAACTCGCCAAGCCAATTCCCGCCAAACACCTACCGCCCGCCTCTTTCTTCAATATCACAGATCCCACTCCGCCCGCCTACCCCGCGACCAACACAACAGTCACCGCCATTGGCTTGGGGGGGGGGGGGGTCGGAGCCCTAGCGGGCGGAAATACCGGACTCTACACGCTGCCGACGGCCGGGTAATTGACAGAGAAAGCTGCCAGGCCGCTCTCGATAGAGCCGGGAAGAATTGGAAGCTGACAAACCAAAGTCTGTGCGTGATGGCAATAGATGGGGAGCCATGCATTGGCGACGCTGGAGGGCCGCTGATTATCAAGAGCACGGGTCGTCTTGTGGGAATGATTGGGAAGAATGTGACTTGTTCCGGTGGTTCGGTGCCGGATGTTTATACGTGGCTTGATGATGCTGGGATCCGTGCTTTTATTGCTGGCGGTGGCTTTTCGAGGATTGAGCCAATGTAATAGTTTCACTGGAATTAGTGGACTTGGTGTAGTTGATGGAATTGGTATAGTTTGGGAATTGGGGAATTGGTGGAAGAGGAGTGGCTTCGTTATTGATGGATTCGACAGGAGCTGAGCATGTAGCCGCGAGGAGGAATGTTTGTGTTGATTCAATTAGCTTTTGGGTTAGTGCTTGTCTTCGTGAGAACACTGCCTCTTTTCATCTATCACTTCTCCTGTTATCAATCACCTCAGAACCCCTAACTCCCTCCCGATAGTCTTCCTCTTTTCCCCCTTCATCGCAGTACTTCCAGTTTCCCTCTTGATATCAACATCCACATCCACAACATCCTGCATTCTCGTCGCTTCGTCACAATATTCACACCTCATGACAACCCATTCCATGCCAATGATCTTTAAACTTTTCGATTAATACCTCCGGCCCCAGAGCGGCTTTCCCCACTCCCGCAACGATCTCGCCTGGAACACGACATGCAATACACCGTACACTGCAGCGTTAACATCAAAGCCGGACAGGTAGTAGATATGATACAGATGTTCTAGTCCTACCGGAACACTGAAGGATGGCCGTAATCTGTAATTCAGCCATGCATTGAGAGCCCTACGCTTACGACCCACTGTTTTCTCCAAGGCCAGTCGATATTAAGCGAGTTTCTCTGGTCAAGAAAGGAGGTGGACGAACTGATAGTAACAACAGCACGCCAATCGACATCGCATGTGCTCCAGTCAGTAGATCTATCTCTTATCCCTGATCTAGAGATCTTCAACATCGATCTTCCTCCTCAACACCGCAAAATAATTCGAAATCATCAAACCTGTCATTGCACCCAAGCACACGCAATAACCGCTCAACACAGCCGATCTCCATAAATTCACAGCCATACTCGATATTACAAGTATCCATCAGATGTAAGAAGTGAAATCTGGTACGTGTCTGAGATCGATCTTCAATTCAACGCTTGTGGTATGGGAATCTTGAGCACAGTGTTGCATACTTGATGCCCAAAATAGATTTTTGGGTATGACAGACTTCTGAAGCCTACTTGCTGATGAGATTAGTTGAGAAAATGGGTGTTTCTAGTCGCTATAACTTGGTCGGGTTCATGCTGATGATGAAGGATGGTCACATTTCTCACAAGTGTTTGCTATGAAAAGCCTCCCATTAATGATGATATAATGGAACGAGCATATCCTTGTGTGAAAGACGGCGGGGAATTTCTTCTCAATCAAAAAATACGCTAACAGATGAAGCGACACCATACGTATATGGCTATTCTGTACTATCTTGTGAAATGCTCGGCTTAAAAGGAAATGTTTCGATCGCGATGGTAAGCACTCTCATGCGTTTCGTTGAAGACTTTCCCTAACACAATTAGGGCGCCGAATCCAATGCCAGACTCAAGACAATGGTAGGAGCGACAACTACTGAGCTTGGCTTGAAACCCTCAATAGTTAGATGTCCTCTTTCTGGTGTTGTTATCACGGAGCTCTCTGTGCCGAATACAGTCTCTCGATGTTGGTACTTTGGTCGTACAGTACACAGGCTCAGAAGTACAAGTCCAGCTTTATGAAAGCAATTGCAAGTGTTCAACTTGCTTGCCACTCCCTGCTAACAAATCAAAATGGATATGATTGATGCCTAGTGGAATCCTCTTCTCGGAGGGTAGTTGATGTACGAAGAGAGGTGAGCAGTGGAGGAAACACAGTTGGGGTGTGTCATATTGCAACGCTCCAGCCAGAGAATTCACTATAGATAATGCGTGACTGGAGATAGCTGTGTAGTCGCTGCTGGACTTCTTGGGCATGATAGACCATGCCTTGACCCATTTTAATGAGAAGCAGCAGCTGAACAGAGAAATAAATCAAGTACCGTGGCGATCCAGGTCTTAGATCTTACCAACATCTGCATGTCCATCAAAAGCAGCTAAGATACCCATGCCAGCAATCTTTGCTCGCTGAAACTTTTGCCTCCGACCTCGACTTTTCGCTGTCTCGCTTCGAAGCTGATGATAACGGGAAGTTCTGATGTCCGCAGAGTACCAAAGACGACAACTTCCCGTTTCTGCACGAAGCTGAGGAGGATCTTTGGGTCTGGCCTCAGAATATGTAGACATGGTTGAGATACAGGTGTTTTCCACTGAAGCCTGGACCAGAGCCACTTAGCTCATGACGCAGCGTTGTCACATAAGACCTTTGAGAATTAATGCTGCGCATCTAACCAAGACTCAGTTGTCAAGGGAAGTTACTTTTGTTTGGATGTTGGAGATGTTGGTGGCTGATTCCGAGAACCTGGTTTGGAGTAAGGGATCGATCTGCTTCCAACATCTGCCCCGAACAACCAACGACCAAGCGAAAATTTACTGTCGTAGATTTCCGGTCCACGAGGTGCAAAAGCAAAATCAAAAGCGACGTCATTGGAGGATATATCCCCAACTTTACGATAAATAAAAACAAGCTTGCGTATCGAAATGCTTCAAGCTGGCACGCACTCAAGGTGAACTTTCGACCTTCTAAGACGCTTTCAAATCAATTCCACCAAATTTCTGAACCACGAACTGCAATAATGTCAGCAAAAACAGAAACTGCTCAAGGCGCATCAACGCAAAGCAAGCAACTCATTCAAGGAATCGACATCCACAATGCCGACGCAGCTCATGAAGCCAATGCAGCAGCTTTGCGCAAACTCCCCTTCCAACGCAACATCTTCAACCTCCTCGCGCGCTCCTCAGGTCTCTTCATTTCACTCCTCGCCGCCATGAATACCGTTTTCAATGGCAATACGCGCACAATTGGCGTTCTCGACTAGCAACTCATTGTCCTCCAGCTCGCGGGTACAATCGATGCCGACTACGAGTTCTACGTCAATGAGCCTCTTGCCCGCAAATTTGGGCTTGGAGATGAGAAGATCGAAGCTTTGAAGAAGTCCTTGAATGCTGAAGAGTTGTTCGAGGTTTGCGAGTGGAGCGAGAGGGAGAAGTGTTTGGTCACGATGGTCGATGAGACGGTTAAGATGTACGGGAACATGGAGGAGACCATCCAGCGGGCCAAGACGGTCATGACTGAAGACGAAATCGTGGAAGTCTACATTGTGTTGGGACTGTACGATATGATTGCACGCATCACCAAGGGCATGCGCATCGACAAAGAGCTCCCTGCTGACAATATGGCTGATCTGAATGAATTCATCCATGGATTTGTTTTGGGCGATAAGGCGGAGCAGGAGAAGTCTAAGGGCATGAAGTAGGGCTGAGAACCAGCCAAGAAGAGTAGAATACTTTGAAAGCTGAGAATATTGTTGATGGGACGTTGATTATATGCTATCCTGTTGGACGGCTGAGTGGTGATCTTGGTATAGTCTTGCAAAGCGGGTAGATGTGGCAAAAATCCGTAGAAATGGGAGGCTCTAGTCAATACATCGAAAAAAATTCCAATAAATATCGCTTGTTGAATTTGAATCGTTTCTTGTTGTGGTTGTGAAAGATAGAAGTGAAGTATCCTCGGTTCTTGTGCCTATCTGTTCAGCTGAACTCGAAGATCGGGAAATATATGACTACAAATTCGATGTTTCTATGACACCCAAAGCTTACTGCACAGTTGGCTGAGATGGAAAAGACCTCCGAGCATCCGATTGAGCTCCAAGAAGTAAGGGTTCCAATGTCGTGTAGGGCTTAGTGTCACACTTAAGTAGTACATCAGATTTCTCGGCACGAATTACCAGGGGATATCGACAACGGATCCGAACTCAGACCAAATAACTTGCTATGCTGATGAAGAAGTGTTAGCCTTACTCTACGGAAGTGAATGAACTAAAATGAGTGACTAAACACGCTTGTATTAGAAAAGTTGTTAGGTGTGGCGAAAGTCTGGCTGGCTTAGGTACTGAAAAGAAATAATGCAGAGGTGAAGGGAGCAAGAGAAACCAATCGATTCCATGAAGATTGTTTGCTCTCTAAATTCCCCTAATTTAGATTTACAAGAGTTTTAGTCCCAAATTATTGTATTGATTGAAGAGTTGGAGCATAAGCTTTGGGGCACGTGTTATCTTTGATACCTTTGGCTCTCACCGCCTGGTTCTGCCAGTCGTTCGAACTGTATGGGGTGTTAGCTGTGGGCAGAAAACGATGAAACACACGTAATCCCTGCCATCCATCGTATCATATGCAACACAGGGATCCACCATGAAGCTGACTAAACAGAAATGCACGAATTGACTCTGCCTTATGGACCCCGCGTTTCATCCGCTCGGTGAGAGGAGGCAGAAAGTAAAAATGGTTCAAAAAAGTTCCAAAAAAAAAAAAGGTTTGGTTCGGATGGTTCATTTCACCCAAGTGCAAAATCCCATTAAATTGTTCCTCACCTGTAAGCACATGCTAAATCACCCTTTTATTTTATTCTAGTCGTTTCGCTTTTTATTCTCGCCGAGCTTACCCTAGTAATCTTTTTAGTCATCTCAAACCGCTCCAGCGATTAAAATGACGGTGTCTTACGGAGTATCAACGGAGTTGCACCGTCATCTTTGATCTTTGCTTCAAAAAGAATATTATCAATCACGCACGACACTTTGGCACATCTAAGACGCCGCAGAAGCCTTCATTATTCTTTTTTTGAGCGTTGCTATTACTCCAGTTGAAGAATACATTGTGGAAGATGTTCTCTCATTTTCCCAAAAGTTGAATTGCGTTTCGATTTCGAGGCGGGTTCCTCCAGCGCACGAGTGACTCTGGGTCCGGCCATGACTCAGTAGATTCTCGTGTCGTTCATCATGGCTCACAAGAGTGTGACACAATTCCCAAATAGGGTCGCTTTTGGCATTAGCTTCAGTCTAGAGCTGCGGAGATATTGTAGAGTACGCTTTGTGAATGGGCTTCTCTCGAAACAAAACCATTTCAAGTTTCAGGATTTAGCTTCCATCAGAAGCATGAGAACGAGAGGGGGTGGTGGTGGTGAGCTAACAAGTTTACCTAAGGTAAAGTAGGTAGTTTACATCTATTGGGCTGAAGTTGGACAAGGATTGAAGGAAGAATGCTACTCGAATCTCTATTTGCAAAGGATGGATGGATAGGTATGCAATTGTAAATGCACCATCTTGCTATTTCTGATCAGGTACAGTAACTTACATGTTCTGGCTGAAGTCTATCCACAGCTTGAGCATACCATTACTCAGTCTCGATGCGCTGTCCTACATGTTATGCCCATGTTTTGCCATGCCATGCCATGCGATGCCCCTCATTTACTGTACATCTCCACATTAGATGGATGTTGTGACGAATGTACGACATCCAAGTGATCCAACATTGCACACAGTGCACACAGTGCACACATCATACATCACACATCACACATCACACATGGCGAGTATTTGGCGACGTTGAAGAAGCCGCTTCCAATAATTGTTCCTCCCCCCTCCAAAAGCGTGTAGCGGTGAGAGACCGATTAACCCAATCATACCCCTCATCAAGGATAAACTACCGACCTATGACTGCATACCTGAACTTGTGGTTTTATATGAGGCGGTAACCCTGATTGGCTGCATCAAGCACTATCCGACCCCTTTGCCCCACCATCCACCTTCCAAATCCACTAAAATCTTTTAGTGCGGGCAGAGGTTCGGCTAACCGAAAATTCAATATACTTTTAGACTGGAGAACGCGACCTCACCTCTTTTTTTTTTCTCTTCCTATACCAACCTTCAATCCGCCCCCAACAGACAACGAAGTCACACTAAAGAATACTTACCAATATTCAACATCACTAAATCCTTCGTCGAGATCATGCCGCAGGCTATCGCTGAGCTGTGAACGCCCACTACGGGTAAGCTCGAACTGAGCTTGGCCCGTAGTCCTTCAGCCAACGAGACTTTCAATCAATAACGACCTCGAAGAAGAACCAGACAACCATTGTCAAGCGCCAAATACAGGCCCACATCAATAGACAATAGTCGTCACTATTACAATCTAATAACGACCGAAGTTGCGCGCTCACCACTCCGAGCTAGACTCCGTTCCGTTCAATCGTCATTTTCTTCGCCATCCCCGCTGCGACTCGACCTTTTCGTCCTCAGCCCTTCTTCTACTCCCTACCGCAGTTATACAACAATCTCAATCGACTCTCATACATATAATCAAAGACCATTGAACCTCCAATCTACTCTGCAAGAGCTATATCACCAGCTTTACCTTCACCGCCGTACTAACAAACGCATACCCAATACCTACGATTACAAAACAATTCAGAAAAATCCACCATGCCTCGAAATCGGCAACCACGCGCCTCTGGCAGATCTGCGAGAAAAGTGACCAAGACATACGAATCCACGACCGACAATGCGTCCGACAGCGACGACTCTTCCAACAGCGACTCTTATAATGGTGTGAACGATATATCTGAAGATGATGGAGATGAGCCAGATGTCGAAAGGGTCGAGGAGGAGCATCTCGAAGCAGCAGGGCTCGATGATGAAACTCCTCGACCGAGCATAAATGATGAAGGTGAGAGCTGGGAAGGCCTTTCAAGCGGAGACGAATTGTTGTTGGATCCCGATGAATTTTTCGACGAGCAGATGATGCGCACCAATGCAGACGACCACGATGATGCTGATGTACAATCCACAGAACATGGTCATAAGACAGTCAGGTTCAGCATGCTCGCTGATCTGCACTCTGACAGCGACTCGGATGGCGAATCGGTTGCATTATTTCCAGATATTCTTGAACAAGAGAGTCTGCATCCGGATTTTCGCAGGCATATAGAGCAGGATCCTTCTGACGATGAGGGATCTGATGGATCTTACTGGGATCATCATGGCGAGGAGGAAGATCCAGCACAAGCCTTACTCGTCGATGAAGACGAGGATAACGACGAGTACGATTCTGATGATTCAGACAATTTTTCCGATTTCAGTGATCTCTGTAAGTCGGCAATTTTTCCCTTTTGAGATAAAAGCTAATTATTTTCAGCCGAGGGAACAATAGACGATGAGGATTGTCCCAAGGGGGCTCCCATAAATCAAGTGCAGGTGCAGCAAAACCCAACCAGCAGCAATGTATCATCGGCTGAAGAGGAGGTTGTTCGTCGGCCGCGTCCACCTCCGAAGGGCAGACACCTTAGTCGCCCTGTCATGGGAAAATGGATCCATTCTCTGGACAAGGCATTTGCCGTATCAGCGCCCGATGGGATAACAACTGTCATGTTCAATCATCAGGTCCTTAAGTCTGCAATTCCGATGGCGCCTGTGGTCCCAGCGCGTTCTAGGTCCCAATCCCAGATTTCCTTTGCACAAGATCTTGCCTCTACAATGATGAGCGATTCTGCAAACATCATGATGAGTGCTGCATCCTCCAATCCATTTGGAGCGGCTGGATTGGAAGCATACTACCCTTGGACCTCCGTGACCGCCGATGGAACAATTTTGCAGGACGACACTTCTTCCGATCAGCATGACCTGGACGATCTTGATGACAATGGTGATCTGACTGAATTCTTCGATTTCGATGCCGTATCAAGCGATGAGAAGTTCACCGAAACAGAGGCAGATGTGTTTACAGATGCTACATGCGATCCACAGTCTACTCCAGCACGACCCAACACTGCAGACAATAAGGATCAACAATTCTTCCAGCACTTGCAACACAACGGAGTTGGGACATTTCGCCGTGATCAACAACAGAAAATGTTGTTACACAACAACGTGGAGACCAAGGATTCACTTGCCTTCGGCGGTCCCGGCAGTCACTTGAATGGAACTTTGAGGGGAATCAAGTCTGGTCGTTTGAAGGAAGCTACAACCCCCATCACACCTGTCCGTAAACGGAAGGAGTCCAAGCCCATACCATACGCTTCAAGTCCAGGAAGCCCTCTACACCAAACACCCACAAACAGGAAGCGTAGCTTCGAGGGTGAAGAAGTCCGCGGTCACAAGCGGAATAGGAGTGTCGTCTAAGATGCACTCTTGCTTTCATGCTTGGGACGTGTGGAGATACCATTTGCCATTTCGAAATCTTCGGATATATCTTTGATCTGGTACACATTACGCCAAGGATGGCATGAATCTGGAGTTTTCTCTGAAGACAACAGTTCATCCCTGACCTTGATATGACTTTGCTTTGGCGTCAAAACTTATACCCAGGCCTGCCTGAGAATGGTTTAGACAAAAGCTTTGCTTCTTGCTTTTTAGACATTACACAAAAGTCGATTGCTTGATGATTTTCTTCCTATATTTTGCGTTTGAGATTTTCTTCCGTGGTTCTCTCCTATGTATGTGTTTGTATGTATGCAGGCACGCGCGCGCGCGTCCATGTCTGGTTGGCAGCTGAGTTAGTCTTGTCCAATCAATTTTGGGATTCTTCTCGCTCTTGGTTTTGGGCATGGTGAAGCTTGATGGAGAGGCAAAAGTCGACTTAGGAAAGAGGAAAGAGAAAAGCAACGAAGAATACACATGCGCTGGCATAGCACCCGGACCGCTCGACAATCGACTTCTTCTATGTCTTCCTATCCGTCTGTCTGTCAGAGTGGGCTGTTTACCCGAATTCTCGGCGTTCAAGGGCCCGGCGCGGCATAGCATATCACAGGGAACTGGATGGACCTGGCTGGCATTTGGCGTCATGTTTGGGGGTGTTGGTGCGGATCACCGATGCTTGGGACCATGAATGACTGCCTTGCTAGGCACTCCCTGGAGTTCACCTCTATACTGTATGTAGATGTTCCTCACGGATGGAGATGAGAGGAGTTGTCAATTAACGAATTAAAAATCCTGTTTGTCTGATGCTTTGCTTGTGATTGTGATTCTGATGCCATGTCAATGAAGCTGCGAAATGCTTGATGAGTTGAAGTCCTCTCCTCCCTCCTCTCTCCTATCTATCGCCTGTCTTTCTGTCTCCACATAATCTTACATAACGCACCGCCTACCTACCTAGGAAATCTAGGAACCTAGGTGTCTGTCAATATAAGACCAAGACCACTGCAATGTAATCTTAAAACCACAACTTGTCTGCCTCTCGTTAATTTACACGAAAGGCTCGAGGTAACCTAGGTTAGGTGTTCACTTTTAAGGGTGAAATGAGTGAGGAAGCAAAATTCTTATGCCTCACAGTTAGGAGTGTCATGGAACTGGTAGGTAGCATGAGAAGATATATTTTATTTATTCAAGACCCTCTTTTCCAATCAAGCGCCAAAAACACCCATCATCATCAATCATGAAAATCTCTCTACAATAGGCGTACCTACCCATCTTTACCGTATAGCACAATCTCGTGACGCCCTCTCAACGCTTACTTAAACACCACAGGTTGCATCTCCTCGCTCCCCGTCTCCTCACCTCGCTTCCCCCGAAACACAGTATTGACCTTCTCATTACCTCCCTTCTTCGCGCCCCCCTTCCTCTTCAGTGCCACAGCCAAAATATATCCCAAGCCCATGACACCAGCCACAACGCCGTACGCAATCTCGCCGCTCTTGCTATTCGCAGCCAATTTCAGCCCGAGACCGCCATTGATGACGGCCAGGAGCATGATGGCGCGGCCATACCAGATGTGAACGTGGGAGACTGTGGTGCGGGACTGGAATTTCACGTAGTTGGCGTGGTGGAGCATGCCGAAGACGGGTTGGAGGAGGAAGAGGGCCACGATTATGGTGCCGAAGATGGTGTGGGTTGTACCTTCGTTTTTAAAGAGCTAGGGGGTGTTAGTGATGTGGGATGATGGGTGAGAGGAGGAGGGGGTGTAACGTACATCGCCGTTCATTTGTGCAAGCTTGATACCCAAGCCGAAGCCAGCTATGAGAGCAAGGAGAGATACCATCTGGATGATGCGATGTACGAGCAAGCTGGCACCTAGTCGCATCCCAATTGCTCCCAGAGGGAAGAGGAGAACCGCGACAAGACCCATGATGATTCCGTGTGCTTTCTGGTAGTCGGCAACGCCCGATGATCCACCTCCGCTTATCACTTGGACTCCGCTGGAAGATCCACTCGATGTGGGAGCTGCAACGGTAGATGTCACAGTCGATGCCCCAGACGATCCCCGTGTCGAGGAGGGGTTCGAGCCAGCACTCGAGGAGCCAGCCTCCGCGGCAGATACGAATGGGTTGGAGTCCGAGGCGATGGCAGCTTGTGTGAGGTCCATGTTGAATACCCGAGTGTTTGCATCTGCGTGTTGGCTGATTGAGAAGGATGTCGAGGCACTGTTGATTGCATTTCCTTGGGACCATGCGGCAATGAATGGCGCACTGGTTGATGTTGAAGATGTTTTGAGGGTGCAAGTAGTGCCTAGTATTCTGTAAGCCCGTGGGCATCGTGGGCACACATTCAGTCAAGACACTTACACAGCAGATTGGCAACCATATTGCCTCCCACAATACCACTCCCAGCCAGGAGCGTCAATCCCGATTGCTTTGCTGTATCGACTGCTGGCAACACATGTCCTGTTCCTCTCCTCACACTCGCCGTGACATTTCCATTTCCATTAGCGTACATCAAGAAGATGGTGGCCCCGCTCATTGCACTCCCAATGCCAAATCCAACCCATTGATACGATGTAGGCGCCGACAATTGAATATAGAGAGAACCGGTCGAGGATGCCGAGATGGCGGAGCCAGAGGGTATGCCGACACTATATGATGGACCTGGCGCATATGTTGCGAGTGAGGATGCGATTGGAACTAGAATAATTGTCAGTTAGTGTCGTCGTTGATGTTGACGTCCATGTTGCAGTGGATATCGTGGGTCTGGTAATCCGGAGGTGGAGCTAGGTATGGAGAGAAGTTTAATGGAGACATTGGTTATGTACATACCATATGCTGCCCCAAGCACCGCACAAATATTCTGCAACCTCGTCATTGTGAATGTTGGTGATGTACAATGATCAAACAATACTGGTACTTCTGCTCGATCTTAGAGCTGGGGCTTCGGTATATATTTAAACAAAGAGCTGTAACGAGGCCAAGCAAGGTAAGGTAGGTCAGGGAAGGTAAAACTCCGAACCTATACATACATACCTAAACGCTCCCAAGGAAAATAGTAATCTTACACACAGACTGATCTTAGCACCAACACCAGCACCACCAGCACCACCAGCACCATTCCCATCACCTCCACCACCTCATGTCCGTCCGGCAGCTACCTGCTCCAATGTCTCACATGTGCACCATTACACTACACTACGGTACACTCCTGTACACTACAATACAAGGTTTCAAGGTAATTACCGTCCTTGGATGAACCCATGAACCTATGAACCCTAATCCCTAATCCCTAATTCCCAAATCCACGATCCACAATCCACGCAATGGTGGCTGCACGGCGGGCTGCACGATGGAAGGATGAGCTGCAACACAGCCCCAGGATTTCGGACCAAGAGCGGGTATTTGGGTGTGAGGGTATTGCGACGTGCAAATAACCATGTTATGATTCGTTGGTTATGATGGTATGTATGTATGGGGAAAAAAGAGTTGACTCTCGTCGTAGAGTATTGGCTGGGGAAAGCACATATCCGATCTGAAACGAGACAGCGAGAACCACAAGACAGTTTCTAATCGGTATAGTATAGGTACAGTACTGCATAAGGTTAGTCCGTGATGAGAGTAATGAAAGTTGATGCTTCCGCTGGAAGAACTGTTGAACTCTTGAAATTGGTTCGGAACCCGATAACGATAAGGGAAGAGATGAGAGAGGAGAGCTGGACCTGGAACCTGGAACCTGGAGAAAAAAAGAACTGGGATGAAGCTGTGAGTGAGTGAGGAATCAGGAACATGGGGAAAAGTATGAAAGAAAGTATAAGATATTGAATGGGAAATTGCTATACGAGTGTACTTGTGCCTCACTGAGACTCACTCATATCATGTTCGAAAGAATGAGTGTAAAAAGATGAGACGCTAAAATGTACAGCATTTTACATTTTACATTTCACAAGTGTCTGGATTTCTCTTCATCCCAAGACCGAGACACCAAGACCTTGATGACGCGTATCACCGCATCATTTCAGGTCTACGGAGTATGTTTTTTTGGTTTCTTTTACCTCCATACGCAACAATGTTTGTGGCATGTTACTATTGGCCGAACCCTTAAGGTAACATTCGTAACCTCGTACCATTTCCAAGCTTCTTTCTTTCGTTGGGAAAAACGATATGATGATGAAAACACAAAACGAGAATTATATAAGCACGGCTCGTTCAAGTGCTTCGTTTGTCGCTCGCTTCGAGGTTTGAAGGGGGTGGGTTCGTCAGTGTCAGTGTCAGTGTCCGTGTCAGTGTCAGCGGGTGATCAACATACAGTACATGCACCACACCATCACCATCACCATCATTCACGTACCTCAAACCGCTCAAAACATGCCAACATGCAAACAAGTCCGAGGGAAGGAACTTAGAAACATTGGACCTTGTAACATGGGGCTTTTCCGTGTCTCTGTCTGCCCTCTGTCCACTCACTTTCCATCAATAGAACATCGGTATTCGTAAGCCTGAAGTCCGACGACATGTCATGGTTCAATCCGCTAGTATCACTAAGACATCACTAAGACATTCACTCACACTCAAATATATTGCACTTGTCTTTGGATTCGCTTAATACGACGACGGCTTACCAATCTGAGTAAGAGGTAGACATCAACTACCTAATGGAGACAGCAGTGAGCTGGTAAAGTGAGGTGAGTTCCCTGAGCGAGCAAGCGAGCTGTCGGGCTGGCTGGTTGGCTGTTCGGGGATAAGGTCTGTGAAGGAGGCTGAGTGCATACAGATTCGGATGCCGGTCATTGGACTGGTGACAGTCTTCGGGTGTAGCATTCACTGTCAAATATAGGATTAACTTATCGACGATGATTTTACGACAGGGTTTTTCATATGAGAGAGTTTTCACAATCCAAATCTCATCTCATGACAGCTGCGCAATACCATAGTTTGGTGCAATACTGGCAACGTCGTCGCGTGTTGTCGTCATCCTTTCTGAGCGATCAATCAACGTTTTGCCCTCGTTCATCAGTGATCTCAAACTCTGATGTGCTCGCATCTGTGCAACTCGCGTGATGTATTGTATGGTACCTATCTTATTGGAGTAGGTGCCTATCTACCAGGTAGGTAACAGAGGGCTTGATGCTTGACCCGGCACCGTCTGCTGCGATTACTCTAATCTCAACACTTCGCAAAGGATGTGATAGAGGAAAGGCGAGAATAGAAGGAGCAACAAGGAAAGCAAGCTTATCTGCCTAAGGTACCTAGAAAGTAAAGTATTATCCTCTGAGCTTCGATTAAACGACCTCAGATCAAAGTATAGCAAACCAAACCAAACCAAACCAAATTACCACTAATAAGCATTCATTCCGAACTCGGTGACGAGGTGTTGTAACTTCCTGTCACCAAAGATCATGTCATTTCCTGCCTTTAACTTTTACGTTGAATATGGACTTGGACCTAAAGTGTAGATCGAGTGAAGCTGAGAATTGTGCGAACCTGGCCGAGCTCTGATGCAAAGAGTGTGCCACAATAGCGCGTGAAGATCTAGGTCAAGCATCAACAACTTCAGTGAGTAGGTAAGTATCCTCTGATTCTCTCTGGGGACTCTGGTACGAACAGGACTGATCAATCGGTGATATCTAGAAAACGTGTGAACATCGATCTTCGACAAACTTTCTCAATGTCTTGAGCATACTACTATTGGTACAGCTTATCGTGGAATAAAGGCCATCGAAATAGATACTCGTATTATGAAGTCTTGAGTCTTTTGTTCTCATCTTCTAGGAGAAGATGAATAGGATTCATATTGGGCTTTATCGATTACAATTGTTGATGTCGATTCTTGTCACTGAATTACTTGGCACCTGTAGTTCCCATCAAACCCACAATGATTCCGAGGATGGAGAAGCCTCATATATTCTTGAAGTCGAATCTTTCCGAATCAAATTAGAACTCTTTGTTAAGTTTTGATGGTTGGTTGATTGAATATATGGTCGGTATAGAAACATAGGTTTATACACAATAGGTTCAACAAAGAAACGTATATTCCAGGACTTCCGCATTTGGTTCTTTCAACACTTGTTTGCTAAACTCAAAGTTCCTCAAATGCCAGGGCCTATGATATTTCTCCTCCCCAACAGACCTCCAGTAACACTCAATCAGCAACATCAACATGGCAGACGATCCGGAGGCGGTTTCAATATTCACGCTCTTCCCAACGCTTCCTTCTGAGCTTCGATGCAAGATCATCAAGTACGCCCTCCCACGATCACGATTCATCGAACTCATCTTCCGCCATCCAGAAAAAGAAGAAATAATGGATGGACTTGTGAGAGGCTTCACTTTCTTTGCACCTGTCTATATCCCTACCACGCCAATTCTCCTAGCTACCAAAGAATTCCGCGCTGAGGCCCTGAAATTCCTACGTCCTCTAAAGGGTAACGCGCCAGGAGGCCCTACTATCCATGTTAACCCAACCCGCGATGTGTTCCATGTGAGCAACCATCGACATCATCCTTGGTCAACACCCGTGTACCTCAAATCACTTCTCCAGCAAATGGGTGGCGAAATCTCATACCTTGCGCTCGACAACGCAGCAGCAGGTTTTTCAGACCATGGTACTGGTTATATGTGGGGACCTCGAAATGTAACACACGCGTGGAATGATCAGAACCCTGAATTTGTGGCATTGGAGAATCTGGGGCTGAAGGAGCTGCTACTTGTCCCTGAGTACTTGGACAGCCCAAGAGGACCTGAGAGTTGTGAATTTATCGATCATCTGAGGATTGAGGGCTTTAGAGACAAGGAAGCGGAAGGTGTGCGCGAGGAGAGACATATCCCTGTTACACATATGATGTCTGGTTACCATGGCGAAAAAGGCAGAATGTATTCGTGGACATGGGAAGAATGCGAGGCCATGGCCCGGACTTGGGTTGACGGCGGTACTGTGTTATGGGACGACAATGGGAGGATGCTAGAGCATCTCTTTAAAGCTCGTGAAAGTGGTGCTAAGACTCCTAAGTTTGTATTTGGAGAGTGGATTTATGCGGGTGAGCATCATGAGGAGTGGCTATGGCTATATGACATGGATATTTGGGAGCCTGAGTTGTTCCACCATCAATGGCCTCACCTAATCGAGCGAAGGGACAGGATTTTGGGGGGGAGAGAGCTCCGCGGAAGAACTAACTAGAAAGATAGATTATATATACCAATCACCGTTTGCACATCTGGCTAAGATCTTACCTTCTCTAGCTGTGAATTCGCATTGGGTGGGTCAATTGACAACTTAACAACGGTTTTATCCGACTCAAATCAAGAAACAGAACGGTCGCTGTAAATAAAAAAACTTCACAAAGTTTTAAATATCTTTGCTAATACTATATCATTCCCAGGCGTTTCATATTTTGATATGTGCTGTATGCATGTTGACTTTTCGAAATTATCGAAAATCCGAAGTCCTGGTTGATGATTGAGCAAAATGACAATGTTAGTCCAGGCCTTCATCGAGGTTATAAAAGTGGCAGCGTACTAGGTAAAGAGCCTATGATAATGGAAGGTGGCCTAAGAATAGACATGTTTCTCTCGATTAAGTATAGTCGTAGAGTTGTAGAATCGCTTGCTTAGCCAGGTCCTCGACAACACTTGAAGTCTGGAGTTTGAAGTTTGGAGTTGGATTGGATTGATTTAAGATCAGTGAACGAGAGCTACCGATAACTTGCAAGTGTCTCTATGTGTGTCTTGTGATGATTGTTTCAATATCTTGTATGTGCGTTTTTGTGATGATGTTGAATCGATTCACCTCCAGTAATACTCAGTCTCCAGTATAGAAGATGAATTACTTCAATATTCACCCCTATACACACATTCACAAATCTCAACAGCATTAACATAGAGATACCTCAGAATCTCCAAGAATGGCCTCGAAGTCTATGACGAGAAAGAGTGGTATAAAAGTCTTCCCCTCGACGCCCCAACGATCTTCCGCCAGAAACATTACCTACAAAGTGACCCGAAACCAGAACACTCCAATTACAACGATTGTTCAAAACCACTAAAAACCTTATACAACTGCCAACCAACTGAACTAACGCCATGTCTTACGACTATCCACCCCGCTACACCTACGCTAACTCGCGAAACAAGTACAGACACGAGTCCACGCCTCTAACTGAAGAGGCGTACTCCCGCCTCCCAACCACAAACATGTACACCTCCCAAGCCGCGCGAGAATCCAACCAATATCGCTCTAGCCCAGCGCGTAACCGCTCCGCAAACGGACTGCACTTACTCCTCCCCGCTGCCCAGTCTCAAGGAGACATTCCTCCTTACGAGCAGCGAAATCGCCTTCCTGATCCAGAGCCGTCCCAAATATACGTCACAGATGCCAATAGAGACGCGATGACGCTTGGCGCTGGAAAGCGGAGAGGGAGAGGGTGATTGAGCGGGAGATTGGAGCACAGGGGGAGAGAGAGAGAGCGCTGAGGGCTGTTGAAGAAGTGAGAGAGAGGGAGGAGAGAAGAGAGAGGATTGCGGAACAGGGGAGGGAAAAGAAGGCGGCAAGAGAAGCTCAGAGAGCACGGCAGGCGGAACGGAATACGCAGTTTATGTCGGATTGGCAAGGGCGAGACAGATTTTGAACTACGAGTCAGGAACTCGGGGTTTGTTTTGTTTGAAATGGGGTGGAAGGAGGAAAGGACTGTTTGTGTAAGAGATGCGGTGGTTTAGTTTGAATAGAGTTTAAGTCTGGATTAGGGTAAATTCATGTAGTTCTATGAAGACAACCGTGAATTCTTAAAGCCACCAAAAAAAAAACCTGCTTTACTTGTGATTTGACGTGTGAATCGCTGAAGCTAACACAGCCAAAACTCTACATAAATCGCAAGCATCAGTTCAAAATGCAATAGTTGAACCTTGGGTGTAAATAAACATAGTCTTTCGCTCTGATGACCCGAAAGTGCTGCATTTCAAGCATCTTGATTGCTTTTGCAGCACTTCTTGGATTTGACATCTCGCTTAGCGACCGGCTCCGCATCACGTGGAGGAATTCCCTAGAGAGAGAGGTTAATAAATCTTTCTTTCTTTGCCCAATCGCTTATGATAATTCCAGCAAGATGTAGCATTAATGATTTGGATTCATGCTGGCTGGATCATTCTCGTTTCAAGGAGATGAAGACCCAGACTCAGACCCAGACCTTCAAGTGTTGTCATCACTCAACAGGTCTCACACGGCAGTACCCGCTAGCGAGAGCGCCACCTTGAAATCCCCTCACTTCATCGCCACAGCTCTAGCAGCTAGAATGCTATATGGACATACGCTTTTCTGAAGTTGCAAGCAGAACATCAACATTCCTTTTGGTGTTGGGCATATTTCCGTGTATTATGTATTGTTTCTCATTCAGCTTGCGAGTTCTTCTGCTCTCATATATCTCAGTCTATGTCCTTGCGAAAGTCTCTTATCCAGAGATTCCTTTCGATGAATCAACACCAGTACAACAGCGTATAGCTATTTATGACGTCAATGGTGAACTTGATCACCAAATGCATTCCAATCTTCAAGCTGATACATCAAAGCAATATCCGTAGGATGGAACACTTACGGGACACTACCCAGGTCTTGTGTCCAATATGGCACCACATTGGGCAATCTATCATCTCAAGCCTGTTCTGACACAGCAACGACACACCTCACCTCAAGAACATACTACCATTCCGTCATCCTCGCCAATCTCCAACCCGCAACAAACTACTTTTACAAGATCGTCTCCACGAACTCCACAACCTCCCAGTTTCTCAGTCCCCGCACCCCAGGTGACACAACACCCTTCACAATAAACACAGCAAGCGACCTTGGTATCTACGGCCCAGACGGCTACACCCTCGCGCACGACAATGCACCACGCTCGCTCATCCCGTCCCTCCTCCCCTCCCCAAACCACACCACGATCGGGCGCCTCCTTAGCATCTCAACTAGCTATGAGCTAATCCTCCACGCTGGTGACCTCGCCTACGCAGACGACTGGCTTCTTAGGCCCAAGAACTGGTTCCACGGTGCCGAGGCCTACGAAGCCATCACTGAGCAGTTCTACGACTAGCTTGCCCCCATCGCCGCCACAAAGCCGTATATGGTCGGGCCGGGGAACCACGACGCGACATGTCAGGAGCTGCCTGGGATGGGGCGTACATGTCCCTCCTCCCAAAGGAATTTCACGGATTTCAATTTCAGATTTAGAGAGTTGATGCCGCGTGCGTTCGTGTCGACGTCAATGATTGAACAGGCAAGAGTCTCTGCCAACAAGGCGAGAAGACTGGCAAGACCCCCGTTCTGGTATAGTTTTGAATATGGGATGGTGCATGTCGTTATGTTCGACACAGAGACCGATTTTCCCCATGCACCAGACGGTCAGCATGGCTCAGCGGGGCTGAATACCGGACCCTTTGGCGAGCTAGGACAGCAGCTTGAGTTCCTACATGCGGATCTCGCGAGCGTAGATAGACATATCACGCCGTGGGTGGTGGTTGCGGGACATAGGCCGTGGTATAGCACGGGACCCAGCCCGCATCGTTGTAAACCGTGCCAGAAGGCGTTCGAGGATGTTTTCTTCAGGTATGGTGTTGATATTACCGTGTCTGGACATGTGCATAATTCGCAGCGGTTTGCGCGCATGTATAAGGGTGTGAGGAACGAGAAGGGACCCATGTATATCGTTAGTGGTGGGTCGGGGAATATTGAGGGCTTGAATGCTATTGGGAGTGTGAGGAGGAATAGTGGATTTGAGTTCGGGTATGATAAGGATTTTAGCTTTACGAGTATTAGGTTTGTGGATAAGGAGACAGCGGAAATTGAGTTTGTTAGGTCTGCGACAGGGGAGGTGTTAGATAGAAGCGTTTTGAAGAAGGAAAGGGAGGAGGCATTTGTGGTGCAGAATGTAAAGCATAATTAATAGCAATATATATCTGAATTTTTCTAAACTCGGATTTGAGCCTAGGACTTTAAGTATCCGGATTTCACCTCCTTTGCACAAGCCCTTTCAGTCTTGTAGGTGGTAAATAGGCATATATAAGGAATATAGAGCACTTGAAATGATAAATCATCTCAAAATCCTGAATTGACATAGAGAATTCAATGACTTAGCTTCCGCAAAGGAAATCTTGTTGTACTCGCCACATGTTGGAAGCGAGAAACATGCCTAAGGAGTGGCAGTCCACCTTCCAACATGGCAATAAGCTTTATCACCTTCTTTCCAATATCAGTTCTTGGGGACAAGATTTCATTCTCAAATCAGTTCGTTCCGATCAAGTGCTCGGTGATACTAAATCCAACTCCTTCCTCACAATCGCAATACCCCTTCTCACTTCTCCCACCAAATCAATATCCCAAATCCAGCTCATCCTCTCATCAAAATTAGCTTTCAACTTCCCCAAATCCCTCTCAATTCCATGCCCCTTATACCCCATAATCTCACCCATCTCCCTACTCGTTCTCGTCATCTCCACCGTCCTCGGACGTCTTACCTCATCATAAGCTCTCAAACACGCTTCCAGCTTACGATTCACATCCCCGAACTCAGTCTCTCCATTCAATACATCTCCAAGAATCTCACTCAACACCAAAGAATCCTCAAACGCCATACCAGCTCCTTGACCCTGATGCGGCGTGGTAGCATGCGCTGCGTCTCCCATGAGCGCCACACGGCCTTTGACGTATGTTGGCGCAGGTAGGTGGTCGTATAAAGCCCATCTCTCAGGACGCTGGATCTTAGCGAGGAGAGCTCTGATTGGTGTGCCCCATGCTTCAAAGTCTGCTAGCATGGTTTCCTCAGTGACTGGCTGGACCCAGTTTGATTCGTGTATCAGATCTGAGAACTCTGAGCCAGGGGCTGGAGGTGGAATACGCTTGACAGCTACCATGTTCATCAGACTCCCCTTCTCGACGGGATACATCACCACATAGCTATCTGGTCCACAGAAGAGAGAGCCTTTCCCGACATTGAGTGCACCTCCTGTGATCTCGAGGAATTGGGCACGTGTGAACATTCCTCGGTAAGCGAATTCGTTTGCGAAAGCAGGGCGGAGAACCGATGTATCTTCTACATCGGCAAGGACGTATTGCTGTCGCGCAACTGACTTAATGCCATCACAAGCTATGATAGCTGAAGCTGTAGCTGTCGTGCCATCTGCGAACGACATGCTCAGAATACCGGTTGACGATTCTGATGTGATGGACGTCAAGCTTTTGTTAAACCGTGCGGTTGAAGGTGGAATTAGCTTAATAAGTTCCTCTAGAAATTTGGCACGGTGTACACATGCTCTTCCAGGTCTGTGGTCTTTATGACAGACGGTAGTTATCAACTCATTAAAGCTTCAAATTTGTCAGCACCAGATTTCATACCAAATTCCAAATGTCAAAAACATACCCTTCCTTGTCACCAATTCTCACGTCCAGCCACTCTTCCTTTCCATCTCCCTCTCCATCCTCATCAACTCCCTCGTTATAAGTCACACATCGCTTCAGTGCGTCTTTGATTCTCGGATCGATGAGTTCCAACGCAGTGATGCTGTTTGGACCCAGTGCAATCCCAGCTCCAATTTCGGCGAATTTCGAGGCAGACTCATAGATCTTATGCGATATGCCATGGCGGGTGAGGCCAATTGATAGTGTTAACCCAGCTAGTCCACCTCCTACGATAGCAATAGAGGGTTTTTCTGAGATCGCCATGAGTGATTGAATGGAATTTAGTGTATAGAGTAAGAGGAGATGAGCCGAAGTTGGGGCTTGTCACGAAGCTTGAGTGATTGATATAACGATAGAATTAATGATCTAAGCAGGTCATTACACCACTGTCTTGAATAGATGAGCATAAGCTATTAACTGTCACGCTTGAGCTGATTTCAGCGGATCGGGAGTGGAGGGATTTGAGCATCACGTGCAAACTATGCTTTCGAAGCACCCAGTATGAAGCCACAATTCTCAAGGTCTGGGGTGCGGCCCGACATTCGTGTCGATAGTGTACCATCTTGTCTTCCTGTGATACAGATACTCCACTGGTTCGGACACTGAGAGATAAGTAAGCTGTCCTTTGAATGACACACTCGCCATCCCACTGTTCATGTCAAATGATTCAAGTCAATCCATGCATTGAGTTCAGATCCACAAAAGCTTAATCTCAACCTCAGAGCAGCCTCGGCTAAAGAGTTGCAAGCTATCTAGCGGAAGTAGACTTCCGAATCACAACTTCATCTACTTTGTGGATCTCCGACAACTCACAATCTCATTGTGATATCGTCATCAGTGTCAAATCTCAGATCCGATATGGCTTGATTATTTCCTAATCTTTACAACCGTCTGATACAATCCGTTATCTGGAATCCATACTCTTCCTACCCGCTAAACCTCACTGCCGTTCACTTCAACCTCCTCTCTCAAGCCAATCCCAAACGCTCAAACCATTTCTTCTCTTCGATCATGATTCTTGCTGATTTGCCTTTGTAGTACATCACGAAGGTCGTTGCGTAGACGACGGTGCTCAAAACAGCAACTGTCCGATAGTCAATACTGTACAATCCATCATGAACATGAAAACTTACTGATAAAATAAACATTCATCATCCCATTCTTCACGATCCAATCATTAATGAACCAGGAGAAAGCCCAAGCAATAACCGACTTCGTTGCCGAAATCGTGACCATCGCCTCCCCAGCCAACTCTTTGTGACTATCCAGAGCATATGTTGTGGCCAAATTGGCACCCATCTGAGTTCCCACGCTCAATACGCCGAAGCCGAAGACGGGTCCAATCCAGTGCGTTTGATGGTGATAGCAAGGTCCTGCGATGGCAACACCAGCAAAAGTGAAGAAAGCCGCAAGAATGGCGATTGGAAGACGCATTTCGGGCTCTCGGATACCGTTGTTGCGCTTGGTGTAGAAGGTCGCGACCTGGTCGGCAAGAGGGCCACAGAAGTACGTACCGAAGAGACTACCGATGAAAGGCGAAAGGAAGATGAGACCAAGAGCGCCGGAGCCAAATGAGTAAGGTCTGAAAAGTAGGTTAGTAATCTTACATACTTATTGAGCTAATTCGGCATTTACGTACGGAGGAGCGAAGAGTTGAGCCACAGTCAAGGCAAGAACAACGTTCCAAGCTGCTAATCGTTAGCAAAAAAATTTATCATGAAGGGGAGAAGACTCGCCAAGAGCCATGCCATATACTACACTCGCCCAGAGCACGGTAGGACTAATAATCTATTAGCTCAAGTGAAGATCGTTTAATTGGCACTTACTATGCGAGCAAAACCCAAGGTCTCAAGAAACTCTTCTTTAGCGATACATGTGGGTTGATTACGCTCCAAGGTTTCAGCGTTGCCAAATAGCCAAGCTGTGGAATCGAAGAGATTGATGCCTCAGTATCTGAGCCGCCAGAGATCTCCGCTTTTGATGCTTGGGTCTTTTCGCCCTCGACAACAGTCTCTAACTCGCGTTGAGGGGCAACTCCTTCGATATGGGTGCTTGCGCGAGCTCCATAAAATGCAGTTTCTGGCATCAAGAAGAAAATCGAAACGAAGCTAGCGAATGATGAAATAGCAACAAAGAAGAATGCCCTGCATATCATCAGTTGATCGTTACTAAATTTGCTGGTACATCACGAACCATTTCATGCTTGCTCCTTGAATGATGTAAGCAGACAAGACTGGACCAATTTCATTTCCTCCCAAAACTGAGAGACCATAAATGGAGATCTTCTCTCCACGATCATGCAGGAAGAAAATATCCACGACGGTGCTGGGGACTATGGACTCAATTGGTCCAGCCATAAAACCTGCGAACGCTCGTCCCACAAAGAACGACGTGAAAGAAGTTTGCGTCGCACTGTTCCTTGGTCAGCTTCTGTTCAATACTTTCGCATCTGTGTTCTGTGTGCACTCACATTCCACACCAAATACATCCGAGTCCCATTGTGAGCGAGGACGCTAGAAACACAGGTCGTCTTCCGTATTTGACAGAGAGAGGCTAACAATCGTCAATCTTCACCTTTCACACTAGTTACTTCATAGATGAAGTGCTTACCATCCAGAATAACGTAGCGATGCCAGAAGCCAAGAGAGCGATACCAGCCGACCAGGACAAATGGGTGACAGAAATCCCAAAAGCCGCAGCTTGTTCTGGCATACCTGCTGGATGTTAGACCATCTCAAGCAATACTTAGACATCGAGTTTGATTACCTCCTGACATGATAGGGCCGATGTTACTCCCAATGAAGCTGTAGAACAAGCCATTGACGAAGACCTTCACCAGGTCAGTACAACCGACAAGAGATTGCCATTAAGTGACACTTACGACCCATTTCTTCCAAGCTGGCCATCTCAAAGGATCATTAGGATCTGTCAATGAGGGTTGAGGAACTAGCAGGATATGCCCATCTCCATTCTTAGCATGCTGAAGAGTCTGAATATACGCATTGTCGTTCTCATCAATCAAAGTCTCGGTTCCTGGAGCTACGCGGTAAGTGGACTCGACGACAGCTTTCGCCGTCGGTATAGATTCAGGCGCTTTCTCCATGTCTATTGACCTAAAGATTGATGTGGAGAGTTTAGACTTTGGGAGAGAAGAAAGAAAGTGAGTGTCAACACAATACGTAAGGACCATAACTTTGCGGATCTAGTTTGCTATTATGAACCACGTTGTCACGCTATGATGTCGGCTCTGTACCTTGCTTCGCGTGCACTTTGGTATCTCATTGCTCAAGAAATATTGATCTCCAAGCAGCTCTTTCATGCCAAGGTGAGTATTGAGACTGCTAGTGTGGTACAGTGGTAGTGAAGTGGGCAAGTCATGGGTCCATGCAACAATCAATGGCCCAACAGGAGATCCTGTCCCCAAGATTGAGGATAAAATTGCCCCAGAATCCAGTTCAAGCCCAAGAACTCCCCAGGCAAAGGTTGATGCCGTGGAGTGGAGTTCAAGATAAGAAGAATGGACCTTGTTTTCAAAATTGCCGAAAACTTAAGCGAGCTCACCCGTTGCTCCTCGATCTAGCCACGTCGAAGACAAAAGATAGCGAGCGAGGTGTGCGGTCCGGAACCTTGACTGCTCGTAAACAATTAGTGTGGGAGTGGGAGTGGGAGTGGGAGTGGGAGTGGGAGTGGGGGAAGATGCTGTTGCGAGGTTGCACTGCATATTTCATGCACCCAGCTCAATTGGCATCACAACCCCTCCTTGAAGCCTTGCTCGGAATTCATTTCATTCGCACCCAAGCTTTCTAAACTACAGCTCTCGCAACTCCACTCCAAAACCGTTAGTCAAAGTTCAAGCTGCTTTTGTTATTACCTTTTGCCTGTGAAACCGCGTTCAATCGAACAATGGGTTCAATCAACAGCCGCCAGGAAAGTTCGCCTTTCACACTCAAAGATGAGCCAATCGAGAATCTCAGACCTCTGAAGGTCAGAGTCATTGGAGCTGGATATGCTGGTATTTATTTGGGCGTCAGAATCCCGCAGCGTCTGAGAAACATCGATTTTCAAATTTTCGAGAAAAACGACGCTGTGGGTGGGGTGTGGTATGAAAACAGATATCCTGGTATGACATACTTCTTTTCTCCTATGAGGGCAATATCCTTTGTGTATAGCATTATCTTGCTTGGGATGCTCATGAAAAGCTGGTCGAGTATCAAAATCAAATCCGTTTAGGAGGGAACGCATCTTCTTGGGCTTGCCTTCCTAGAGACATTTGCTAACCACATCATCAAATAGGCTGTGCTTGTGATATACCTGGTAGGTATACCATAAAACCGACAACTTCTTGATCTGCACATTGACTGATTTGGTGCAGCACATTCATACCAGTACACCTTCGCCCCCAATCCCAATTGGTCGGGATTCTACGCTGGCGCGCCCGAGATTTGCGAGTACCTTCAAAGCACTGCAACGAGGTTTGGAGTGGATAGATTTGTGAAACTCTCTCACAAGGTTACAATGTGTCTGTGGGACGACGTGGAGAAGAAATGGTATGTGCCATGCTCTGAATTGAAGTAGATTGAATTGAGCTCTTGCTAAGATTCAATACAGGCATCTCACGATCGAGAAAACCGCAACAGGTGAGACATATGATGAGACAGCAGATATTGTTATTGCTTGTAGAGGAAATCTAAATGATATATCATGGCCTGCGATCACTGGACTAGACACGTTCAAGGGAGCGAGGATGCATTCGGCAGCTTGGAATGATAGGTGAATTGTGAAGTCTGAGAATAGGTCATTCCAAATTGCTAATATCTGGCTAGCTACGACTTTAAGAACAAGAGAATTGGTGTTATTGGTGGAGGCTCGAGTTCTATTCAGATTGTGCCAAAGCTTCAAAAGATTGAGGGAACTCGGTTAAACTGCTTTGTTCGAAGCAAAGTTTGGATCTCGAATCGCTTCGGAGATTATGTTATGACAAGTTTGGGATTAGATCCAACAATGTTAGATTGTAAGTTGCATGCTTCTAAAGTTCAGGGGTATAATTTAAGAATATCACAGTCACAGAAGAGCAACGAAAGCAATTCGCCTCAGATCCAAAAATGTACCTGGAATTTCGCAAAGCGATCGAAGCAGATGGCAATGGTGTTTACGAATCTAACATCAAGGATTCAGCGATGCAAAGGATGTTCGTCGAAATGTTTTCGGCTGCAACAAAAGAGAAGCTGGCAAGCAAACCTGAAATTCTCGCCTCAATGTCTCCTTCATTTGGTGTAGGCTGCCGAAGACTCACGCCAGGACCAGGATACCTCGAAGCATTGGTTCAAGACAACGTCAACTTTGTGTCTGACAAGATTGCCTCAATCACTGAGACGGGTATCGTCTTGAAGACTGGAAAGCAGATCGACTTCGATGTCTTAGTTTGTGCGACCGGCTTCAACACCACCGCCGTCCCTCCATTCGCTATCATCGGCAAGAATGGCGAGACTCTGAAAGATAGATTTCTGCCATACCCACAAACATACCTCGCGATGATGGTAGATAACTTCCCCAATTTCTTCATGGTTCTCGGCCCCAACGCTGGTGTAGGTGCGGGGTCATTGACAGTCCTGCTCGAAGCACAAGGTGATTACGTTGTGAAGTGCATCCGAAAACTTCAGAAAGAAGACTACATCACCATGTCACCGAAGCCAGCGCGCGTGAAAGATTTCTCTGAGTATGTAGGAGAATATTTCAAGAAGACAGTATACATGGATAACTGCAAGAGTTGGTACAAGATCAACGGCGGGCTTGGTGATCGAATTAGTGGTCTGTGGCCTGGAAGCATCTTGCAGGCTTGTGAGGTATTTAGAGCGCCGAGATGGGAGGATTTCGACTATGAAAGTCGTGAGGGTGAAGGGAATATGTTGAGGTGGTTTGGGAGTGGGTGGAGTACGACTTTGATGCCAGGTGGTGATGCTGCCTTTTATTTGGAGCCAGATGTGGTTGATATTCCTGTGGATGGAAAGCCAGAAGATGATCCGAAGTATGTTGGTAGACCTTTCTCACATTGAGAAGCTTTTGTAATAGAATTAAGCATTTAAAATTAAATTAGAGTTTATTTGGTTAAGTTCAAGCACTTTAGGTGATAGACGATTAAGCTTTGTTTATTTTCATTCGCTCACTGATCAATATTCCCATCCGTTCAGTTTACATAAGACATTATACACAATCTTCACTTCGACTTCCCTTCCTCATAGTACTCGACATAATTATCCTTATACCCCAAAACCCACTTCCCAATCCCCGCGACAACAATCAGAAACGCCCTACTAATAACCCTTCCCATCCACTCATTCGGCGCTGGCAACGCCAATGGTGTATCAGCACTATGCAAGAAAACCAACAGTTGGAACAAACTCGGCTCCGTCTTTGCCTTCTTGCAATCATCGAGATACCCGAAGAAATTCCTAAAGAACCTCTGCTCGTTCTCAAAGTCCTCGGGCGCAAGATGGACATCAACGAGCAAATCCTCCGTCTCCGAAGCGTTCTCAAAGCGATGATAGCGTCCCGCGTCTACGCTCGCTGTTTTCGGCTCCCCCGGCGCGGACGACAAAGTGATGGCTGGTTTTGGGTCGAGCCCGAAGTAGAAGTGTCCTGTGCCGGAACGCACGTTGAAGAACTCCTTTTGGTAGATATGGTAATGGAAGGGAGGTTGAATGATGGTTGTGCCATTGTGCGCACTGACTGGAGGCAAACGATGTGTCATGAGGAATTGGGAGTTTGGAGCGTGGAATTCAAGGGAAGAAAGGCCATTTTCGTAGATGATGGGGTTGTTGGAGGCGTTGTTTGTGCGTACTGGTGCGGTGGCTCGGAGGAAGGAGAGCATATTGAGGGCTTGAGGGTTGACTTTGGGAATTTGATATGGTGGTTGATGAGATGAGAAGCGAGGCGAAGCGAGAGTTTAGGAGTACTTGTGATCAAGAGCCGAGATGAATTTCCTCTTCTTTGTCTTGACTGAGAGAAGGACTTCCAGACTAGTTCCTTCGATCAAGGAATTTTGAAAGCTTCGAGCTTCAGAGTAATTGAAAGCATGACAAAAATCACGAGAAGTGGGGTTGATGTTAGTCCCGCTCATTCGGCAAATTGGCGTCGGCAACGAACCTTGTTTGCAGGAGATCGACAGTAGCCCTTGGCATACATACTGTACCGTATTTTTCATCTATCTCAAACATCTTTCCCATGACAGCTTCGTATCACTCCAATCTCAACACAAAGGGCAAGAGCCGCTCTTTATCTTGCCGACCATGTATTCGCTTACCGCCGAATCTTACAGTCGCCGGGACCTCCCAGCAGCTGGAGATCTATATTACCCCACTTCTCATACAGAGAAGTGAAAATTGATATCAAGAGCTGAACACTTATCTTCAGCAATATCAAAACCAAAGAAGCAACGAACAAGATTACAACCTAGAACTGCAACAATGACAACGGGAACGTTTGAATCCATCCCTTGGGAGCTAGAGACCACAGGCTCAGTCTCTCTCTACCACAAACAAAATGTCCCATACACACCCAACGCCAATGCCCTCCAGAACCTGGACATCTGGATTCCATCCACATCATCGAGTCCTCCAGATGCATCAACACTGCCAACTTCACCCAGCGGCATCTGGATAATCTACATCCACGGCGGCGCCTGGCGGGACCCTCTCGTCCTCTCCCCCTCCTTCATCCCTACCGTCACTGCACTTTGCACATCTCACGCCACAACACTCTCTTCTATTGCCGGCATCGCCTCAATAAACTACACGCTCTCTCCACATCCCAATCACCCAACTTATCCCGCACCGTCGACCGACCCAACGCAAGCACTGGATCCCAGCCGCGGTGGCATGCACCCTGATCACATCGTAGACGTGCTGACTGGTCTTGCGTTCCTACAGACTAAGGTTGGGTTCGGTAGTAACTACGTCTTGCTGGGTCACTCGTGCGGCGCGACTCTCGCGATACAAGTCGCGATGGATCATCAGAAGTGGGGGTCGAGAGCTACCGCGCTGGGTGTCGCGAAGCCGAAGATTGTGGTCGGCTTGAATGGGTTGTACGATATGCCAAAATTGATCGCCGAGCCTGGAGACAAGCACTTGCCTCTCAAAGCGGCTTATAAGGATTTCACTGTGCGGGCGTTTGGTGAGGATGAGGAGGTCTGGCATACGATGTGTCCGATTTCGGTGGGGGACTGGAATGCAGAGTGGCCCGAGGGAGAGAAGTTGGTGTTTGCGCAGAGTAAGGAGGATAGTTTGGTGCCATATTGGCAGACTGTTGAGATGAAGACGAGTTTGCTGGCAAGTAAGAGTGATGGGCTTAAGGTTGAGGAGGTTGGTGCTGGTGGGGATCACAATGAGTTGTGGCAAAAGGGAGACAGGTTGGCGGAGATCGTTGCAGATATTGTCAAGGGACTCAAATGATAAAACCAAATAGCCGAATGATCAAGCATGTAATGCAGATACAAATATAACAATACATTTTTCTATAGGGCTTCGCTATATTCTAGTGCGTTAAACTTTCGAGATTTTCGAAATTCTTGCCGCCGTTTCCATCCCAAGCAGGACCTTCAAAGAGATCCAAAGTGATCTGACCTTGCAGCGCATTTCTCTCTCCAATTTTCAGATTGGCTACCACTATTCTCGGAAGACCAAGTCGTTCTATCAATACAATCAACGACCAGAAGTTATGCGTACCAAGAGTGAGCAGTAAGCAGTATACCCGTCAAGCCAACGTCTGAAATCCATATTGGGTATTTGCTCCGAAGCGAAGCAGTAGAGTGGTACCTGACTGTATCATTACACATGTCGCAGCCGTAGTCATTGCAGAGCTAAAAGTAGAGTGGCGGCTAGTGCACCCTGAGCGGCAAACGAGCCTTTCCCGTCCCGCCAAGCGTTATAATGAATCTCATGGAACACGATTGCGGACCGCCGGATTTTGAGGTAGACCTTATCTTCCAGATTCAACCTGACAGATAATCAATTTTCAGTTGGCTCTGCTGTCAAACTAGCATCGGTTGTGAAGTTCTCCGATATCTGCATCGCGAATACGTCCCAATTCGCCGTCAGGACATCCGGTGCATTATCAAGCATCCCTTCCGCAAATGGAAATTCCATGTTCCACCAATCTTCAATGCTTCCAGCATCAAGCTCCCCCACTGTGTGCTCCTCTGGCCCTGGTGCTGGTGTGGCACACTGTTGATATTGAATATTACTGAAGTTCATCACCAGGATCTGATCCACATACTGACGTGTCGCTCGCCTTCGTTCTTGAGCAACATGCTGACGACGTTTCGAAATGGCATCCGAAAAGCTAGCAAGCACATCGTGGTAATGTTCTGCTTGTGGACTGTGTGGAGAGAATTTCTTGAGTACGCCTCGGACGCCGGAAAAAGCTTCCTCCATTTCCAGGCCGACGTTGACGTTTGCAAACATGGTGAAGCCCAGAACCAAGCCGGCTCCAAATATCCAGGCCCTGAGGTGTGTTAATTGCAGTATGCAGGATGAGAGGAACAAACTTACTTGAGCATGCACATGTTATCGAGAAGCAGATCAGCTGAGAGACTATTCTGACATATCTGAGCCATGAACATTGCTGCATCAATACACACCTCAGCCATGTTTTGTTGAGTTGAGTGTACCTGGGATGTTGTTGTAGACATGTTTCCCGAGCTCTGATCTGCCAGGTTAGGCAGTCTTGACATCAGATATTGTATGAGAAACGGTCTAGTAAGTAGCATGACTGTGAAATAATACAAGCAAGCAACATGTATGCTACCCATAACTCCCTCGTGTTCTGATGTGTGAATTTTCTGCTTAATGGGGCAAACCCTCACTTCTGGTGGCAAGCTGACACTCCATTGGGTCAATCTTTCGAGCAGTTGTTGGGTGACGCCAATGTCAAGGTATGTTTTTTGTTCAGTGTGGGCGAGAACATCTTCTATGATTGAGCATAATTCGAAATTCGAGTCTATTGCTTTGGAACTGCCACGATTGCGACTTTTCATTAATCCAGCGCAGGGCTGTGGAGTTGGTGAACTTGAAGCGAATGGCCGAGCCAGGATCGAGCTTACCATCACGTCTAAGGTGCGAAGACTCTTCCATGTTCGTAGCCTGCTGAAGTAAGTAGGCGCATCTTGACTGAAAAAACTCACTTACCTTGAATTTTGCTCCTCCGCACTCAAAGCATGATTTGGATCTGCTTCATGTAGTCCTAAAGCGTGTGCTGCACGTGCGGCTACTCCAATATACATGAATGCGGCATTCCTGCGACAACTACCGAGGAGATAGAATGCCATTAACAAGAATGCATGAACGAGTTTGACACTAGGATCCTCAAGCATTCCTTCGAATGCTAGCTTTTGACCTCGAGTAAAGTCTTTCTGTGAACTTTGTAGAGTAGTAGTTCTTGTGACACGGCACTGTCCTCCAATTGAAAGAGCCAAAAACACCACTGCTTGATCGATGGGTGGCAGGTTTGCGTTTGTGTGTGAGCTTGCTAGTAGCTGTGTCATTTCATATCTTGAGTAAAAGTCGAGAATACCACTTGTCTGTAAACAATTAGTGAACAATTTTGGGGGCTTGAGGCCTCGGAACACTTACAGCGAGGAAGAAGTTGTCAACAAGAACCTCTTTCTGTTCCATATTGAGTCCATCCTCTGCTAAATTATCACAAGGTGTTTGTGCTTCAAGCATGACATTCCCTCGTGAATTTTCAGTGAATTGAGATGGTCCCATATGATGAGATAAGATTTGACGAAGAAATTGCAAGAAGGCAAGTGCAGCAGCATTACCAACATACACTGAAAATGTTAGTGTAAGTTGCAATTTCAATGATTGGTGACGTACTCTTTTCGCCTTTTGCATTGAGCATCAAGCGACTTTTTGGAAGAGAGTTGGTTTCAGCAGGTGATGGAATCAATGTAACATCCTCGGAGATGATATCAAAGCCATTTGCCTCGCCAGTGACATCCAATCCATCGGTTGGATGGTCTATCTCTGCGTTCACGCCCAATGCAACCTCCGATTCTGGCGTCTCAAAGATTGAGTTGTGAGATTGATGTGAATTCTGATATGATGAGCCATCAAGACCTTGTAATATGTCACTGTTTTGGTCCGAATAATCATTTGCATTTATCGTCAAGTTGTCTGTACCCTGTCTTGAAATCTGAGAAGCTCGCCTCGAATTTGCTGGATGTCGAATGTCTTGGTACAAGCATAGAAGAGGACATCCACGCTTGACACAACCAGCACATGGCATGCTAGCATCACATCTTTTCTTCGCAACTTTGCAAGGTATACAAGCTTTCACAGCTCGTTGGCGATCTTCTGGACGAATTCGGGGTCTTGGCATCTCTGTCGGTAATTGAGCAATTTGAGAGTTTTCAAGGAAAGAAAATGATGGAAAGCATACTCAAGATTTATCTTCCCCAGATGCTAGATATCTTGGCTGGTGGGTTGGAGGTCCACTGAGAGATAAGGTTATCCCAATTGCTGGGGACGATGAGGAGTGGGGTTGGTCGGGTTATTCTCGGCATTTGCATATAATGTGCAGCTTATGAAGAACTTGGAGTTTGCGACCATTTGTATCATTTGAAGCAAGTCACATGTCTTAGATATATACAGTAGTCACTCAAGATTATTCAATGCTAGACTAAGAAGCTTTCTCTAGTGTTTTGGTCACGAAGAGGATTACCAGGAGGGCAATCCATCCTTAGCGAGTTGAGCTCGGCCGAGCTCGGGTAAGTATCTGAAGCATGCCTGGGTATTTTCCCCAAAGACGTGACGGTTAGAACGTTAGCTGTAAAAAAGCGTCTCAAAGTTTCAGTATTAATCCAAAGATTAACGTCATTGATATGGAATTATACCTTAAATACCAACTGCTCCAACTAGCTGAAACCCATATGCTTTATCATTTCCGAGTCAAACCATGGCTACAACTTCAGCATATACTGAATCTCCTGCCTCTGGTTCTACAATAAAACAGACAAGAAGGCACGATCAGTCACATACCAAGCACGACTTCTATTCACCCCTCCAAACAATGGTTCGCATCTTTGGTTCTTTTGTTTCTTGGCTAAGTTGCTTGGATAAGTCTCGCTTATAATTTACTAAAGTTAGACAACAGCTAAAATTTGCCTGCTGTGCCAATGTCCCATACTCTAACTTTCAATCGCTGCTCTAGAATCAAAAAAGACGTGTATGCAAATCCCTGGAAGTCCCTTTCTATTCCTTCCAATATCACATCCTTGGTATTTTCTCAAGGGCTGGGCACTAGTAGCTCTAAATACAGCTGCAACTAGGTTACAAATTCTGCAACCCGAATATCAGACTACCTCACATCTAAAAAATACATATTGATGTGAAAGTTAACGCGTCTTTTAGCTCTGACTATGTTTCATCTTGAATCTATGACATTTTCTCAGTGCGCCAAGTCGACATTCAGTTGGATTTCATTCACGCCATTTGCAGCTCTTCGCAGGCACCAACTTTCCACAATCTAGGTAGCAGAATCAACCTCGACCAATAATATACAACATAAAACCACACCAGACAACAATCACCAAAATATGGCACCAAAACCTCCTCTTTCTCTTCCTCCTCAAATGAACAAACGAGTTCTTCGCTCTCACGACCATAAGCCTTTCACAGGCATCAGCTCAGCGCGAGTCTCCAAGAGAAACCCCCTCATCCCACCAACTCGCGCAGTAGCTACAAGAACATCCCAAGTCAAGAAACCTCGAGAACGACCCACAAGCAGACGCATGCGCACGCGCACAAGCACAAGAAACACCAGGAATCTCGACAACATCAACACCGCTTTGACCTCGACTCCAGCTGCGACCAGAGCTGCGACCGCGAGAGAGAGATCGATCCCGCGCAAACATGTAAAGTTCAGCTTACAGGTTGTGATCCGCTCTATCCCAGCTTTACTCGCTGCTTTCGAGGATTCTGGTGCCAGTGGCGAAGAGAAGCAGGTGGAGGATCGGAAGCAACATGTTGGAACTGGTGCAGGTGTAGACAAGCGTGGCAACATTAATGCCAGAATCAAGACCGAGACCAAGCACCAGACCAAAGCCATGATTAGGGACAAAGTCGCACCTATATCTGTATCTACATCAGCTCCTCCCAGACGCTCCACTAGAAACAACACTCGCTCTTCCCCTTCCTCCACTACTAGCATTCAAGCACCAATCACCCAAATCGGAGAAGCACCTAAATCACGCACGAGAATCGAAGTCGTTATTCGTTCTCGCGTTAGCGCTGCCTCTGGCTTAGCTGCGGACATGCAGACTGAGGATATGAAGATCGACACGCTCGTTCCGAAGGTTATTAGGAACGGGAATACTATCCAGGCTGCTGTTGGTGGTGGCGGGGGTGGTATTAGGGATGGAAGCAAGAGATATGGACTTCGATCCACTTCAGCAGTCACAGAGCCGAGAGCACAACGCACGAAGATATCCTTGGAACTAAAGGACACGAACAAGAGAGGAGCACGAGGCAATAAAAGCAGCCTTGTTGCTTCGGGCACAGTTAGGAAGAAAGCTGAGGTCAAGTCTAAGTCTAATACCAGAATCACCAGGTCGGCAGGTCTCGGAGGCAAGGTCAAGAAACCTGTCATTGCGGGATCAAGACCGAGGATGAAAATGTAGATGGACAATCGATTGAGATGTGACGTAGATATCTGGCATGAAATTGAAGGGAATTGGTTGGTGGGTAGTCCTGTGTTGGTATTTGGGTCCGGTCAAGAAACAAATCTGATATCATCATCACTATCACCATTCAAGTTTCATCAACATGGCTGCTGATTGCACCGTGAGAAGTTACCAATATAACAGTAATCAAAAGAAGTCTTATAAACAACATCTTTGAGTTTTGAAATCTTAAGGTACCCAATGAAATCCACCTAGCTTCCCATACCTTAACGCTTGGCAATTTTAACCCTCGCTTATTTCCCCTGAATATATCTTGGCGCCAAGAGAGATATAATTGAATTCCCACGTAGTGTCTTGGGTCTTGGAACATTATATTGGAAGGAAGGAGAAAAAACGTGCTGCGAAATGTCCATAAATGCTCGTGCTGGTGTACTGGGCAATTGGTATTACGGATGAGCTATGACTGACATGGTTGACAGATGATTGACAGAATACAAAATCAGCTTGATCAGGCTTGTCTTTTATCGATTCGAGATGATGCAGACATGAGGAGGAGTAGGGATGTGAAGAACGTAAGATGTTCGAGATGTGTTACAATGGATAGCTGTTGAGAGAAATGGGATAGAATTTCTTTGTGTCTAGAAAATATGACTTGCAAAGACAACGCAAAAAGAAGGGTATCAACGATCTAAACTAAAGGTAATCTATAAGTAAACCCACACCATAAAGTCTATCCTGAACAGAATCTCAAGCTGCGTCTCAATTCATGTCCAGTCTTCCTGAGGTTCAGCAACATGCTCACTATCCCTTGCTCTGAAAATCTCCTCAGAGAGCAGAGTCATGCCCCGATCAGCAACAGTGATGACCTTCTGCAGCTCCCTCAAAGCCCCTTCATTCTTATTAAAGAAGTAACCATCGATGCAGCGCTTGAAAGCCGATGTCGTGTTATGGTGTTTTTGAAATGTCTCAGAATCATACTTATCGATAGAGCTTTCTTTTTCTATTTCTATTCCCACGGATACTACCGAAGGATCATTCTCAGCCCCAGGTTGAATAGGATCTATCGAGTGTGTTAAGATGGCATCATCTGAAATGCCAAGAACCGTCTCTACAAATCGCTGGTCAAAGGATCTGCTCCGTCCAGTTGGATCTGTCAGATCGTAGTCCGGGAGAGACTCTGGTACCAATGGCGCATAGTCGTCATATCCTAAACCTGTAGCTCTGATTATATTCAGCTTAAGTCCATCCATATCATGTAAATCCTGTGCTAGCCAACAAGAGTCTGCTGGCCTTTCCTGTCCAGAGTGCCCAATCCATAAGTTTGTCGTTCCTTCAGCATTCTCAGTTCGCACTTTGAGATAGACTTCATTCAAGAAAATCTCCTTCACTGAATGCGCGGATTGCTTGATGATGTTTAAAAGACAATATGGATCAATATCAACCCGTTTGATTTCAAGAAATCGAAGATGATCCAGCCTCCTCAATGGGTCATCCAAGAATGGCAAGGATCGCATGTTCCAATTGCTGAGGCTGACGCCATGGGAGTGTTTCCTAGTTTGAATGTTACGTCTGACATTCCACCCAATTAAGCATAAGCTCTGAAGCTTGGTTGCCTTGCGAATGAGAAACCATAAGTTTTGTGTAAATATAGCCTGTCGATTGGGCCCAGACTCCTGCCTCTTGACCGATATCACAAGCTGCTTCAGCCCTGTAAACACGTCGATTCCATTTCTGAGATCCATAGGGTTCTGGCAGATTTCAATGATAGATGTATCACTGACATGGTCGAGCACTAACGTCTCAACTGGTACATCCTCTTCTGGTCGTCTAGCCAGTACTGCCAGGGTCGTGGCCAAGATCACCGTAGCAGGTCTCGAGTGCGATCCAATGACTTGGAAAGGTAAATTTATTCGCAGTCTCTTTGTTCTCGGAGTGTGAAAGAAGACGCTCTAATCATTGTAAGCTTGTGGCCAGGGTCGCCTGTGTGCATCGAGACCTACCTCCAATGCCCTCTGGAAATCGGACTCGTCGAAAGTTGAATCGCTCATACAATATCTTCGGAGTGATTCCAGGACCGGGTGCATCTCAGGGACCTTTGACATCAGAGTTTTGAAGACTTTAGAAAGGCGGATGATCTCCTCTGGGCAGTATTAGCAAACGGCGAACATTGATTTCCACCTCTCGCTCTCCAAAACTTCCAATGGTCACCAAGGAGTTTCCATATCCCCTCGCCATATCCGCGATGATAAAGCTTTGCACAGTTCATTCCCATGTCCTCAAAAGACTAACCCACCTTCATCTCTAACAATCATCATGTCCAAGTATATTGAATCGCAATGTTCCCCCACCCGGTCCAGAGCCATAAGACTTGGTGTCCTCTCATGTCTGAGAAAGCAAGAGAATTGTAGCTGCACGGTCTTGAAGATATATGGTTTTAACACTATGTCGAAAGCTTTGCAGACGGATCTTAGATCGATAATGGCATTTTTGTCCGCTTTGCACATGCGGACATTCCAGTCCAAGATTAGTGTCAGGATTTCGTTTGGAAGGGTGTCCATATTGACCAAGTACACCTTCGCCTTCAAATTGATTCGGGCGTCAGAGCTGAATTGTTACTTGGGTACTTGCGTACTTGCGGAGGTTGGCGAAGAACGAATCGAACTGACGGACGAGGCTCCTCGACGTTGAAGCTCTGAGGTGTCCTGGGGTGATGTTAGCCGCCAATCAGGCCTGAAACAGACTAGCGCGATTAGCCGATAACAGATCTCGGAAGGGGAGGAGAATGGTGCCGAGAAAGCCAGAAGCACGAAGAAGCATGGGACGGACGTGGGACGGACGGCTTGGAGCTGGGCTGGCTGGCTGGAAACCTGGAGGATGGAATTCCAAACTTGAAAAATCACCGACGACGCGACGATTTTGAAACGGTTCTTTCGAAAAAGCTTGGTTTTTCTCGTTTCGAATTCTATCCTGCTATTCTATTTTTGATACAAGCAACAACAAGTTTCTCCAATACCAATATCAATTGGCAGCTCAGTTTGTGCTTTTACATCGATCTATTGAGAATCCCATACTTATATTCTGCCAGAAAGCATATTCAAGACCATTGCAAGCATCTTGTACGGAGGTTGGTCAGGATTAACATTCAGCCATCTGCCGGCAAATCATCAGAAGTTCCCGATATTGGGATGTCCGGTCATTGACAAGATTGGAGTCTTGGAATGGGCAGGGTGTGCCAGAGAATGACATATTGAACCAGGGTAGGATATTGTCCATGAGGCTGAAGATTGGAAGTTGTCGAAGTTGACTTTTGGTCACCGTACAGAGCCATGGCGTGCGTCTTTCGTATGAGGTACAATCGGATAGCTTGACTTAACCTGCCAGCAAGGGAGGCTCTTTCGATCTGCCCAAGTATCTATCAATGCCAGCAAACATGTTGAGATATAGTCTTGCACTGACTGATTGTTTCAGATCCTTTCAAGATATCCTGTCCTTTGACACCGAGAAACGTGTTCATCAATATTGACGCCTGCTTACCGGCTTGCAGAGAAGTCAAGAATTTTACGAATCTCACAATCCTCTTGTGCATTCTTGGCGTGGGTCATTCAATTTGACCAGTAAGATGCGAGAGAACAACAGTGGTCAATCTAGGATACATGGGATGCATGAGATACAAGACGAAAAAGAACACATTGTCAATGCAATGCAGGATGCACAGCAAAAAAAAAAGAGGACAAAGGCTCAGACCTGCTTCTCAGCTGAATCGTTGAATGGCTTTGAGGCTTGAGGCTTGAGGCTTTGATAACAACAAATTCTCACCGCGGTTACTCGGTTACAGGCTGGCAAACCTTCAAGACAAACAGCCTGAGAGGCGTCTCAGCCATGAACACATCAACACATCAACACATCAACACATGGACGACACAGGACTGACTCTTGGCCAGCGAGGGAGGGTTAATGGAGTGAGATTTACGGTCCACGGAATACATGTTCCAAGGCTAAGGTACCGTACAGCCGATATCCATATATGATTTTCAACAAGACCCATCTTTTGCGTAAGATAAGCGGGCGTGGAATTTCGTCAATAATAACCGGGGCCATTACAAAGGCAGCTGAAGAGTGCAGATGTTGCAGTGGTGTAACAACGGGTTTGTGATGAGGATAAAGGAACGTACCTACCTAGGTAACAAAAAGCAGTGGCTTGTCTCCAATGAAAATCTATGCATCTGCATGGGAAAAGTGCGTGGTCAATAAATATAGACCAAGCCACGAGGTGCACGAGGTGGTGACGATGGCTCGGATAAGGAGGTTTGTGGTTGGTCTTCACAGCTTCAATGTGTTTAGACCAGGTTATTAGCCAGGGCCAAAGAATAGCCCGTAGCGCTATTCAGGAGGAGATGGGTTGATGAGTTCCCACTTAGTCTGGTTGATTGTATTAAGAACGGGTCACAAAGGTACTGGTGATACGGTGAAGAACAAGGCGCTAGAAGCCACCAAGTGCCTGAACCAGAACGATCCGCGAACCAACACGAACCACGATAAACTGCCACATTGTTATTTACCAGACTGTACCTGGTAGGCATATCTTCACTCAAGAGAAGGACAGAGAGATCACCTCACCTCAGCCTCTCCCAGCATCTGCCGTCTCTCTACCTTGGTATCAAAGTGGTCGATCTGACCCTCTTTGACCCTTTCAGGTCCAGGTTCGGTCAGGTTCTGGTTTCTCTAAAATGGAGCTACGTGAGGTGCCTTTCGTATCCCATACAATAATATACAATAATATCGAACTAAAGTAGGTAAACAGGTAAACAGGCGCAGTCACATTTAGTCGCAGTCGCAGTCGCAGTCGCAGCTACTTGCTTTACTTCCTTTCTATTCGCAGGGCTCTACCCCCCGTCTACTTTCCATCTCACTCACTCTTTGTTCATCAATGTCAAATGTCGTAAATTGATCCAAATCTCTCTCTCCCTCTCTCTTCATCCACATTCGTTTGGTTCAATCAAAATTCTAAATTCTAAATTCTTCTTATTCCCACTTGCATGATCCTCGTTCGATCCTCATCCTCGTCGTCAATCAACCTGCGACAAGTTTAATCAGCCTATCTCTAATCGCCTGAAATCCGCTTTCCACGCTTCCATCCTTGCCGTGAAACAAACAATCGACCATACCCTCGATCAATCCTCACCATAATCCGCAGTTCTCACTCACTCCTCCTCCCAAGAGAGATCTTACCTCACCCCCCGTACCTGGTCTGTACTCTGCTGTACCGTACTGTACTGGAACCTCTTCAACTTTCAAGACAAAACTTCCATTCCTTCTCACTACAGGATCGGACACTTACACTCGCTCACATTTACTGGTACATGCACATCCACCCAGTCTCTACACACTCTGCCAGTATTACACCCTCCCTACGACATCAATTATCCTCGCCATTCGTTTTTGGGGTTTAAACTGCCATGTTTGCTTAGATATACGCTCACTGCAGGACGGTAGCTGCCTGCCATGCAAGGTCCAACATTGACCATGTCACCAGCCTTCGATGAGAACAGCCCGTTCCCACGTTCACATTCCTCACCTAACATTGCAGATCTTGTCAACTTTGAGTTCAAGCGTCCAGCAGCTCGGGCAGCAGACGAAGAAGTCCCACGATCCGCCAGCTTCCACTCTCTCCCTACCCTTGATGGCCAGTTTCCAGTGTTGCCAGAGACTCCGAGAGCTTTGTCCCTAGAGGTGCCGGCAGAGACGAGTAAGGAGGCAGACACAAAGCCAAAGGAGGATGGGAAGGAATCCGCAATACTGTCGAAAGAGGAGAAACAGAAGATAGAAAGGGTTGGCAGAAGGAAGTCCTTGGTTGCAAGGCCTAAATCATGGATACAACGAGTCAAGAGCTCCCCAGAAAGGCAAAACACCTATGAATCTATCCTCACCACTCCCGTCGATGCTCCTCCAGTCCCAGTAATTCCCAAGGCGAACCGGGAAACTAAGACTAAATCAGTATCCGGATCCTTTGCAACTTTTGCCCGGAAATCGTGGATATCATCATCTCGCTCGCCATCTCCCAGTCGAAATAAATTGAAGCAGAGAGAGGTCGAGAACAGTGGCTCGCCCAAGGCGGATTCTAAAGCTGACGCCATAGCTGCGCCCACTTGGGCTGTGGCTTCAGTAAAAGAGGAGGAGGAGGAATCACTACCTACAAGTGATTCGAAACCACAGCCCCGGGCTCCTACGACACTGCAAAAGATCCGACAGAGACCGCAGAGTGTGCTTATGAATCTTACAAATTTCCAGTCTGCCAATTCGTCCACCAGCAGCCTGCCGAGCAGTTCCATAGACAATCGCTCGACACCCAGAACCTCGACGGACAAAGTCCCACCTCTTTCGAAAAATGTATCCACGGATAAACTGAGCATAGGAATTGAAATGCCTCGCAGGCGAGACGAACTCTGGGCTGCCTTTCGCACGTTGGAGAACGACTACAGCAAATTTCAGTCCAAGAGCTGGTCATTAAAGACTAACGTTGTTCGCGCTTCCCTCATCCCATTTCTTCGAACCTATGCTTCTCATCCATCAAACAAGAGTATGCGCGCGGAGGACCTTGATCGAAGAGTGGGTATTCTGCACAAATGGTGGACGGGTCTCCTGGAGGTTCTCGATGGCAGACAGAACCAAGCTGTCAGTGGTGTGGATCGACCTATCCTCCTCGATGCATGCTATTCCATCATGACCAGGCCAGAATGGCGTGCTCCACCATCTGTATACGCACCCCTCGCTGAGCGATCTTCAAATGTATTTGGGGAGAGACGATCTTTGCCCAGGAAGAAATCATCCTCGGGTTCATTGAGCTCTTCAGCGTCCCAGTTCATGTTTGAGTCTGTCTACCACAATACTCGAAACCTGTTTATCCAAAACCTTCTCGCGCAAATGAACTTCGTGGTAGACAAAATGTCCCTGAGGCATGCTCCGGCAAGTCTCGTGACATTTTGTGGAAAGGCTGCTGCATACGCTTTCTTTTTCGTTCCTGGAGTTGCCGATATGTTGGTCAGGATCTGGAAATTGCAGGCAGATATTTTGCAGCGGGTTGCAGATGAGTTCGGCTTGCCAAGGCGTCCAAATAGAGTGGATATGGATGAAATTATTGCTGGCTTTCCAACCCATATTCACTCTCTTGGGTGGTCCTCCGCCAAACAACTTGCAGCACAACTTCGGAGGCCTCCTAATCTACCTATCATGGCTGGGAAAATTGCCTGGTTTGGACCATGGGTGGCCAGATGGTGTGGACGTGATAGTGACTTGTTCTTTGTATTTGCCAAGCATTATCACATACTTGCTGAAGAATTTATGCCGTTAGACCTGACTTTGCTACAGAAAGCTAGAACCCCAGGTACACTCGAGAAGCCGGCACTTAGAAAATTGAGCTAATATTTATAGGCTTTATGCTTGTCCAAGCACAACTCCTCGCTGCACTCGATGCCACCATCCACCGGCAACCTACAGCTGATCCACTGCCAATAACATTTGACGACGTTCTTGCTGGCGCCGATGCAACCGCGTCTGCTCTGCCATTACCATCGACCAATTCTGCAAGACTAATGGCTGAGAATCGTCTAATCATGCTCCTTCGGGATTTTATATCTGAGCGACCTTCCGAATACGAAGCAGCTCGAGTTACCTTTGCCGAAGCTTTTGGAAAGGTCATGCAAGCTGGAGCGCGGAGGACGTCACTTTATGACCACAATGCTTGCTTTGTGCTTTGTGACTTCATGGAAGAATCACTGTCCATCTTCCTTCGTTTTCATCATGCTCACACACATCAATCAGACTTCATAAATTGGTATTTTTGGTTGGAAGTATGCCAGAAAATGCTTTCAAGTCAAAACAGCATGTCTGAAATCCGCCTTTTTGCCTTCATCTATGGGGCTTGGAATGTCATTTCCCTTCACCAGAAAAGGAAAGAAGTCATGTGCCTCGAATGGCTACTAACAGAAGAAATATTCGACAAGTTCTTTAATCATTGGTGCCCGATGGTTCGAGCATATTACATGCGACTATTGTGTTGGCGAGTGTGCAGGGACGATGGAGAGACAACCGAGCTAGACACGTATGTTTATTTTTTCTGATATGCTATGGTGTTTTTGTTAACCCATCATAGGAAAATCTTCTGCACCGTCTCACTTCGACTGAAGTCTACGTGGGCACATTATCTCTTCTTGAAGCAACTTGCCGAAAGTAATGATGTGCTTCCACCTTCAACTGCACCTTGTCATCCAGCACCTGGTCGTCGGTTATTGATCATCCGTAACGACAATCAAGCATCTTCTTCTACTCTATTTCTTGGCTTTGATGGTATACTTTCCCAGCAAATGAACGGGAACAAGCGGAACTCTTTAGCTTTCAGCAAAGTGGACCTGGCCAAGAGTGTCATTGAAGAATCGGTGAAGACAGAAACACCCGCGACGGCCCCAAACAAGAAACGCTGGACTTTTATGGGAAAGTTACTTTCTTCAAGCTCGTCCGCCCCTACTACACCAACGGCAAGCCCTTCATCCTCTCCACCAAACAGTCGTGGGACTAGCCCCCAAACAAAGACTCTCGAAGGAGCCAGACGAGAAACAGCTGCAGCGCGCACAAGGCCAGGTTTGCACGCCAAGAGCAGTAGCACAGACAGTGATACGCCAACTAGCTCTTTTTCTCATCGCGCTTTTTGCTTTAAATTCTCTCTTGAGTGGACTCAACACTTTGACAAGTCTTCGGCACAAGGCGTCCGTGGTGGTGTAGGGTTTAATATGGGCGCGGAGCGTCGTCTGATGTCGCCTCGACTTCCTGCAATAGCACAGGCGAGCATTGGTGCTCGAATTCCGAACATGAACAAGGAGGTTGTTCCGAAAGATCCAAAAGAGAGTGGGTTTGATACGTCAATGAGAGCGAAATACAGTGGTCGTGCACTTGCCGAATGGGCTTTGATCATTGCGGAGTGCAACAACTTTTCTGAGCGTCGTAGAGCTGAAGGGGTTCCGAGTTTGAAGTGGGTTGAGGTTCCGACTCTGGGTATTGAAGGATTCAGAAGATTCGGCGGGTAATTAGGACGTTGTCCTCGCTAGGGTTGACTTAGACGTGGTATTGGATGTTGAGCATGACCATACCTTAACGGTAGTCTCGTGCGTCGATTGGTGTGGACTTTCATTGATTTGGGATAATGCATAGCACTGGCGTCTTGTTTGATATTATTTGTGGTTCGACGCTTCGGCTCCGGCTTTGGGTTTTGTATGTTGCTTCTGCCTTGCTGGCAATGGGACTGGGTCGTTTGAATTACCTGAGCAAAAGTCCTGGATGGAACTCTTGGTGGTTGGCTTTTTACTTTTGCGTTGACTGAGACTGCCGGAGATAGGATGTCTCTAGATGGTGGGACAAAGGCGGATTGTAGATGGATAGTGTCCTGAGCTTGTATATAGATTGTGTATCTATAGTGGATGGGAGGAGAGGATGGAGGATAGTGGTGAGACGGACCTAAAACCTATGGACCATTGAACTCATCTTATCCCCGATATCGATGTCTTGGTTTCAGCACCACTTATGTTTTTGTGCTCGTTTTGTTTTTCTGCTTCGTATTTGTGAAGTGATGATTGATCAATCCTGGCCATATTTGCTGTCGATTCTTCAACCCGATTGGTGTTGTTCCTGGTAGTAACTAGATATGCCATTCAAATCTCTTCATTGCGCAAGCCAAGCCAATGTCAAGTAAAGTAATATACAGCAATTCTTTCGATTCGTAATCTAGTCTAACACTTTCTTTTTGATAGACGAGGCAAAAAAGGTAAATTTGGTGGTGGATTACCTCAGGCGTTCTTAATGGCAGGGAAGGTCACGAGTGTGTGTATCTTGATTAATATTTGGTCTAGTCTGGTCTGGTCGGTCTGGTCTGGTTTAGTATGGTTTAATAAGAGGCTAGGATAGATGTGAGCTATATTGTGTTGTGCTTGGGCAAAGTGAGATGAGGTGAGTTGTGGTACGTTTTTAGAAACTAGAACTAGAGTTAGAACTGTAATTGTAATTTTTGTTAAATTTCAATTCCAGTTTTAATTTAAATTTTTACTGTACATCGCGCGAAGATTTCTATTGCGTTGAGTTACCTTAGGTCTATTCTCGACCGAGGAATAATTTTCAACTAGATCGGATTCTTGACGTAATGGCCCTTGTGTAGCACGCCTGCAATCAAAGTGGTTGGGCAGTGCTGTTATTGCGGACGGAGAAATATAAATATATAGTTGAAAGATATATATACTACAACCTACCAATCAAACAATATGCACTAAGTCAAGACATTCTTTCAAGTTCCATGGTTCCCCAAGCATTTCTCTAAACATTAAGCCAAGGATGTAGCATTCTCCAACATTTGTGAACGTGTTTTCTAAACTAGAAGGTCGAAGAATGTAAGGTGTACTGGCATCCTTTATTAACCACACTCTATCTACTTCCCGTATGGGATCTGAGCCATAACCAAGAAAGCCCTTCTCAGTTTTGAAGAGTCGTCTCCCTGAACCGAAGGCGAGCATGAATTTGGAACATTCGTTTTCCAATTTCTGCTTCGCCTGTAGAGCAGTCCAAGACTCCTGCTTGTGTGGCTCGTGGCGTGTGAAAATCGCAGAGCATGAATGATAGAATCTTACAAAGATATCCTTTCTACTCCCAGGACCCTCACAGCAGAGAAAGGCTTTTGCACTCCCAGTCACTCGCATTCGCGCTTATTCACCGGCTTCTGCCCGTATACAACAAAACTATAAAGTTAGGAAGCTGAATCTGGTGGAGCTGAAAGCTAAAGACAACTCACAAAGGCCAGTACCAGTGGAAATCCTCATTTCTGATGACCTCATTGCACACCTGCACTAGGAAGAGCCTCAATTCTGTGGAGGACCACCCAAGATATCTGGAGAATATCGCCAGTGAGAATGCTTCTAACCCTGACAGGAAGACTTCTCTTTGCCATATTCCTATCTCTTTCAGCTTCTGGTCTTTGGGCCACCTGCCCATTGGTATTTTCTTGTTTACTACTTTTATGTTTGTAAATCCTGCATTCTCGAATTTGGTCTTCAGTGCGATGGACGATATGCGCATGTTAACATTCGCGTACGCGGCACCTTCGCATATGAGCCGGTGCCACTCCTTAATTGCACTGTCTCGTGGCAGGCTGCTATCATCTGAAAGTGCCACGAAGTCTATATCCTGGATTTCAGCCCAGCCGCCAGGAGCAAGGCAGCTAATTTCGACTTAATGAATGGTTTGTCAAATGGTAGGACGATTGATGAGCATACTTGAAACTCTCAGAAAGGTACTTGTCCCAATTTTTCTCAGTGAAGCCGTGCCCAAAGCGACTAAACACAAAATCAAAGCTATCGGCATCGCGTTGCCAGCATAAAGTCATGTCGTCAATTTCAAACTAGGACACATCAGTAGCATTATTTTGAATTATTTCCCTATTCTGGCTACTTACTTGACAGTTTGGAGGTACCCTGAAACTCTCAGCCATGTTGATAATGGTCAAGGATTGGGTACTCACATATTTGGTTGTATAGCACTCAGGTCCGTACCGATGACTACGTTACAGTCATTAGAAGCGAACTTTCTAGTAGTTTTGAATTGTCACCAGTTGCATCTTTGTACTTATCAGCTATTAAACAACTATCATCAGCAATTAAATCGCAAGGATAGGATGGCCCATGACCTACCGACCTGAATAGTCCAGATACCTGTTTGAGGTTAGTAGTGTTGACCTTTGGAATGGGTTATGCATGAGTACCAGTGCCTGTGCCTTGCTCGAGTATTGTTTTAGGATTTTGCACAGGTGCCAGGAACAACTTATGGTCCAAAACAAGGCCGATGGTATGGTGTTGCATGTCCATCCTAGGCTGCGTGAGAAATAATTCTTTGAAAGGGGACTCCCGTACCTATCTTGTTCTTGCTATAGGTTACATGAAAAGGTTAGCAAGCTCGATTACTTAAGTGCAGATTGAGAGTTTTCGTACCTCATCATTTGGCATAAGGTATACTGGAACGGAACCACAGAAGGTTTCATCGACGATGGGTACTGTCTTGCTCCCTGCTTGATACTTTGCGCCACTGTAGGTTAGACGAATAATAACGACAATAAGCTAGAGAACTCACAGGATAGTATCTTCTCCCATTTTCGTTTACATGATTATGTACGTGAACATCCCCCCAATTTACATCCATGGAAGAATGAGAAGACGTTTCATCCCCCGCCACGATTCCCTCTGCATCGCTATTTGAGTGACCTTGTCTCGGGAGTGGGGCTGAGGAGCTCGGTGAGTTTGGAGTAGTTGAGGGCGCTATCCTCGGGTCCTTTGTAAGATTTGAATCATCGTTATTGGGTTGTTGGTTGGCTGCCCTTCGGCTCAGGCTAACTGTGTCAGTTTTGGAGTGTCCATTCTTCTCTCGAAATTGTTGGTAGATCATCCTGACTCTTTTGAAGCGACCGATCTCCTCCTGCACCTCTTCCAGCGAATGCTTGTTAAGTAAGGATGACCCTTCCGGTTGTAGATGTGATTCTGGACCATGGACTGGATTCTCAAATGGTCCATGTGACAATGTACTTCGCTTGACCCTGCTAATCGGAGTGTTGACTTTGATTCCTGTCGCAGTATGTACAGTCCGAGAAAGTAGATTTAATGTGCCTGGCGGATCAGAGTCGCAAAGCTCCATAACACGGGTAAACCACATGCCACATGCAGCACTAGACAAAATTTTGAGCAACCAATCAACAGAAATGAATAGCAAATCTTACCATTGTGTGCTCTTTCTAGAGCAGTCAACATTAACTACTTGGCATCTGGGACACGAATGTTGGACGTTCTGTCGTAACTCGGTGAAAATGATACTCATATCGACACTCTGGCCTGGAAGAAATGTCCCTTCCCAAGTCCCAGCACGGGAGATGTCGCGTCTAGTAGCTCGTTCCTGCAGGACAAACTCCTTCATCTTTATTTTATTATACCCCTGCAAGCCCTGGAATCGTGCTTCAAGAACGGCGTAAAATGCATCCCAAGAGCTTATGAATTGCAGATGCACAGGAGCTTCCCGACCAATAGCGTCTTCTAGCAAGAAAGGTTCTTGGATAAGACAACGATCTAAATGGCTTGGGAGGGAAGCTCGAATCTCTACCATCATACGAAATGTTGCAATATTTATCCAGAAGATCTTCCTCGCGAGTTGTTTCAAATCGGAGGCCAGATTCTGGAGCCAGTCCAGCTTCATGACGTCCTTAATCAATTTTGTGTGAGATGTAATGACCTCTGTATTTTTGTCAACACCAGATTGAAGATCTTCAAGCAAGCTGTTCTTTTTCTGGGCGTCATCCCTCCATAATTCGTCTGTGGCCATGTGCTCCTCACGAAGCTTCTTAGCATTCAGTTGAGCGACGTTCCTATTACTGTTAGTCATGACTCTATTTACAAGCATCCCAATACTTACAAGTTGGCTGTGAGCAATAGCATACTCAACGAAGAGCAGTGGGCACTGATTACAGCTTGAGTTGCATTAGAAAAAAGTTCACAATCAGCCCCGTAGGGAGCCATGGTCTGCCAGCTCATTCAGCCACGCACACCGCTCATGCTCCGAATGCTCGAATTGTGAGTTAGAGGCCAGGTTACTCCGGGGCTGAGGGAAAGGAGGAGGATTCGGGATAGCTCGTCGTCTGTTTTCAATTAAATAATGTCAGAACCCAATTGTATATTCGAAAGAATTTATTCATTGGGGATGCCTTGTGCCCTCGCATGTAATGTAAGCCATACGCGATGTAACAATGTAACAGCCGTGATGGGTGCGATTAGTTCAATGAATCTACATCTACAATACACTCTAGGGTGATTGCAATGCAAGCAGGCTACAAAATTACCTCTTACTCGGATTTCTAATAATAACTAACAATTGTAGAGATTTATAAGTGCGTATTGTATGAGCAGATTAACGCATTAATTACGATTGATTTATATGAAACCAAAGATCTCCAATCCCTCATAACTTACTTGCACCCGAAAGCCATAGCCTGGTCTATATCAACATACGACAGGTTCGCTCTCATGAAGTCCCAGCCGAGGACCAGATCTTCACAGGGTCGACCTGCCCATTGGGTTTGCCTAAAGCCTGTTGAGGCGGTGTACATGGAGCTGCTGAGAGGAGCGGGTCGATTAAAAAGCCTGAGCTTGTGAGTTCCATATCATCTTTTAAATTATTATTGATTATATTTCAAGTCAGCTCGTACGTTGAGACTGCGAAATTTAGAGTCTTGTAATTATGAAGTCATCGAAGGTAAATGAGCCTTTCTCGTTCTCGGTCTTCGGTCAAACATACATCCAGTCATCATCAGGTGACACTTAATGATAAACGGTTTGCACATTTAGAACTATTTGAAAGAGCTTAGGTCATCTTAAATGGTAGACCTTTTTCACTCCTAAGTATAATTACTTTCCGGGTTCAGTTTCAATTATACTTTATATAACGCGAAGATTTCCATTAGGTTGAGTTTGGTTGGGTCTATTTTCCAGAGAGGTATTCTCGAGCTAGAAAGAATATAAATTATTCTTGTGTAGACTATGCAAGGCAAGGCAGTTAACTGGTCTGTAGTTGAGCAATTTGCTACAAATATTCTTTCGTTTATTGATTTAGTTATGTGGATGACTTTTTGATTCTGTTGGGTGGTGAGTAGGATTAATTACTGGATAATGACCTATATTTGATGTTTGAGGAGACTTGGGTAGCTGCAATCAGAGGTAGATAGATATCTGACCGATTGGTCTCCGGTTTAGAATTCAATTTCAACTTCAATTCCACTTGACTTCGTTACTGAGATTCACCTCCACTCGCTGACGTCGGTTTTTACCTCGGTGCTCGGTGCTTAGTGATTCTGAAGGAGATATACAGAGAGTACAGTTGGAGCTAGAGGAATCGATGGTTCAGGGTTCTTAGAACGTCCTAGACTAACTGCCGCTAAGTTTGTGTACTTGTTAGGGAGCTAAAAACTGCGAAGGTGGGTTGATGTTTAGGCAAGTGTGGTACTTGGTACTGTCCTCCGAGAAATTTAGTCCACGGTGAACCCTTCCTATTGAGCAGGATAACTATGAGAGATCCAGATTCGTTGTCAAGTTCTCGACCGGGTAAATTGCTGCTGTCATCTCTAATATTCTCACACAGCCATAGATAATACCTATTCGTATTGAGGATTCTCTTTTTTTTTTCCTCAGTGGAGTTGAATTCCAGATCTCTACCTTCAAAGCGACCAGTGCTAAGAAAACTCAATTTTATTCATGAGGCCTCGAGAATACGAGTTAACGCCACTGAGTACCTTAGACAGCAATCCAATTTTCACCCGTCGTCCTCGTTCTCGTCCTCGTTCTCGTCCTCGTCTTCGTCTCGCTGAGGTTGGCATGACTTGTTTGTGAATGCTTTATATAGATTTCATAGATGTAGAATTTAGGAGGTGGAGATGTGTGATTTTGAGTTAACGTTCGAGGTTGAGTTGATATCTAGTCATTTGGTTTACTCTAGTTAGATTATGGCTGAAATATAGATTGAGGTAAGTTAAATCAGGTCAGAGTGAGTCAAAATTCAGCTTCAAGTAGTTCAACCAATCCACTCAATTAAATCAATAAACTCACTCACTCACTCACTCACCCACTCACTCACTCACCCACTCACTCACTCAATCAATCAACTCGCGCTCACTCGCTTACTTACTTACTTCAACTCCCCACCCCAAAGAGTATATAAAAACCCCTCCCTCCCCCACTTCAACCCAGCCATAGAAGCATCATCTTTAACAACAGTGTCTCACGCAGCGCATTACACCACTTTTGATTTCGAAATCCAATTCAATTCCACGCTGTATTTTGAGTGCAGCGTACCTTATTGTACCACTTTCAGTCAACACGACAAGATTTTGTTTAGAAGACCACCTGAGTGATATAAGACGAGAAAAAGATGGGAGTGCAGAGACATGACAGCGAGTATTACACCATGACAGTTGGTAGTAGTATCCTAAGCCCGCTTGTCGTCAACCTCCTTTTTCCCGCGCTGTTGTGACGTTCACGTACTCATTTTCACCACCTATTAACTCTTCCTCGCCCTGGTCTCCTCTCCTCTCCTCTCGTTTCAAAGGGAAATCAATCATGGAACATAAATTTGATGTATGTTTGATGTACACACGATTTTACATGCTGGGAAATGCAATAAGACCAAGCGGCTGCTGAGAAGAAATTGACTTCTCTTCTTTGTTCTATTGAGTGTTGAGAAGAAGAAGAAAAGCCTTTGCGGTGTATTTGGGATGCCTCTATACAAAATATCTAGTGCAGGGCTGGCAATATAAATGTGAAGTCACTTCATTTCAATCCACCTTCTTTAACCATCAATAGTATAATACAACATCCTTCTTTATGCCCAGAGATTAGAGATCTCTATGACGCCACTATGAAGAGGATCTCTCTCTGTCTCTCTTCTCTATGTACTTGCTTCTATAGAAGAAAGATCTCAGCTCGCCTTTAGAAGGCACCAAGCTTAAGTGAGATAACGCCCAGTCTATGCTTTTTTGCTTGCCAGCCAGTCTAATACCGGGAGCTAGCCAGTCAGTTGACTTCTCGTCAGCACCGATCTAGCTCCTAAACACAGCTTATGCCCCCATACACCTTTTCATGCACCAGAACGCCAATAAAGCTCCATCCCGAACACCCAGCCCAATTGTATTAACAAATGTACATGCATGCCACGCGACGGAATTAGTACTCATCATAGTCTTCCTCACGGCCACCAAACGCACCCTCATCATCGAGGTCAACGTCGCCCATGCCAGCATCATCGTAATCCTCTTCAACCTCCCCACCTTCATCATCATCATCGCCCTCGAAGCCTCCCTTCCAATCCTCAGCCGGCTCATCTTCTTCGATTCTCATTCTGCGTGCACGCTCCTCAACGCTCATCTCAGCTGGCTCAGTGACATAATCAGAATCATCGCCCATGTCGTCATCGTCCTCATCATTGGCGGGTGTTGAGACAGCAGCGCTAGTCGATGAAGTAGCAGCAGTAGAAGCCTGAGGGTATCTTGGGTAGCGCTTGCGTGGCTTAGGTGGGATGAGGAAAGAGTGTTCGCTGCCAAGGAGGGATGGAGCTTCTGAACCTGCACGAGAACCAGTATCGGCTTCAGAGTCGGCGTACTCGCTGCTGGCGCGGGAGGTGGCTGCGCTGCCCAAGGTATTGTTTTTGAGAGAGTTGATTCCGGCGAAAATATCTTCCATGGAGTTGTAGTTGATCTTCTTGGAGAAAGCACGCTCCTTCAAGACAGCAACAGCAGCTTCAGCAGGAGAGTTTGCTGGCTCCTTCTGGCCTTTGCCCAATTGAGGTTTCTGCTTGCGGTTACGCTTCACTTTTGGAGGTTGGTTCTCAGCTTGCTTAGCAGCCCACATCTTAGCTTGTTGTTGGCGGAGCCAGACTTTGTTTTCATTGACCCAGACCTTCTCCTTCTTGGCAACATCCTCTGGGGAAAGTAGACAGTGCATGACTTCTAGATCATCGGCAAACTCGTCCTCACCGATGTGAGTATCCATTGATACATTGCGACCTGGGGTTTCGATGGCGGCGACCAGCATGTGTGCTGCAGCGCGTTTTGCTGCAACAGCGTAACTGTGAGCGTGCTGCTGTGTGCTTGGATCAGAAATTAACTCGGTAATTTCACCCTCCATTTCCAGCTCAGAGTTCTGCCACTCAGCTGGCACGTGAACTTGTTGAGCTTTTGGTCGACCGCGACGCTTTGGTGAACTGGCTGGATCGTCGATTGTATCCTCGGTGGGCTCAACTTCGTCATCGTTAATCTCGGGGGTTGGAAGGTGATCACCAAATTGTTGGACAAGTTGCGAGAAAGTGGCGCCGACTTCCTTTTCGATTGCCGCATCGCTTAGTTCAGGGTCGATTGGAACGTCAGCAGAGGCAGACCGGCCAGGTGTGGCGGTTGGAGCAGGCGTTGGCAGAGGTGGAATCGAGAATCCATCTGCGTCCTTTCGGAGAGGTGCAGCGTTCTCAGCAGTCCTCTGGCGTTTACTTGCCTCAGTTTCAGTAATCGCTTCATCAGAGTTTTCATCTTCATCTGAGTTGTAACCATAATTGCCCATGTCTCTTCGCTTGCGCTTCTTCTGCCTAGCTTTGAATTCGGCCGTTTGTTGATAGAATGACGGTGGGTCATGAGCCTTTTCGAGAAACTGGTTGGACAAGAAATCTCCAACTGTCATCTTACTTGAATCAGTCTCCTTGAATTCCTCCAAACGCTTCTGGACAGTTTGAACTGTAACCTTTACAACGTAGACGACTTCGGTGACAGTTCGGCGAAAGTTATTCATGCGAGCAGCCAAAATGATGCATGCACCAACAACACCAGCAGGACGACGACCTTGAACCATCCAATCTGTAGACATACGCTTCGCCATCCGGATAGCATCTTCAGCAACCTTGTCGTTAAGCTCTCCAAACTCGAGCCGAGAAGTGAAACGCCAAATCAAGTCTTCGGGCAGAATAGCTGTGATACCTTCACCGGTACCTGGAATGGCCTTATGCAAAGCTCTGAAGACAGCACCAAGTTTGAATACGTTGACCTATAAACATTAGATTACGTTCCGTGGGAATAAAATGGAACTTACTGAGATTCTGTCCGCAAAATCGATTAGCATCACGGCGCAAGGCTTTGCTTTACGACATGCACTATATAAGCAAACCGCGGCCACCATATCCGTGCGACGACCTTGGATGAAATTCATATGTGCCGCAAGCTTGAAAATTTGAACGCCAACAGCGACAGTGTTCAAAGGGATCTTGAAAGCGATACCTTGTCCTTGGATTGCATCTCTCCCTGTACTCGGTTAGTGATAAGCATCGGATTTAGAGGACATTCGTGACACGTACCCTCTCTCACCGTAGCTTCCCTACTTTCTCCTCCACCAGCACGAGCAAAGGCAGGTCCCATAGTCCTAGCGGACCCTTGATCTGCACCCAGAAAACTTCCTTGAACAACAGCCGCTCCGCTAGAACTCTCGCCAAACTGGACCTCGGAGACGATGTTGGAGTCATCGATAACTCGACCACAACTATGGCAAACGCCATCAACGATATTGGGTTCTTCACAGGATGGATTGGGACACCCTCGCTTCTGAGTACGTAGGCGAGCAGCAGTGGCGGCGGCTTGTCGGGGAAGTGGAGGAGGTTTTTTGATAGGAGGTCGGTTGCGCAGAGGATTATCTCGAACAAGAGGTGCTCGAGGCATTGTGTGAGAAAATTGAATGGAAAATTACCCCGCAAATCCTAGAAAACCACAGAGTGCACGAGAGCGAAGACTGCTATGCCCAGAGCAGGGGAATTGTCTATTCGCAATGCTCTTGAATAATGGAGAGCACACGTGATGGTTGCTTGTAAAACGGTTGATTGATTGATGGGGTTGTGTGGTAGTGGTGTTGTCGTGGTAAGAAGTTGGAAATTTATGCGGATCCAGTTGGAGTCAGCTTTGGTGGTCGAAAGGTGAATCGGCGGGGTCGAAAAGAAAGCGCGAGGCTAGCCGAACCACCGCAGCCTGATCAGGGTTTTATCTCGATTTTCGAGGCGCCAATTTTTCGTTACAGCTTACGCCAAAGAGTCGATTTTGTAGAGGAAATAATGGGTGATTCACATGAACGTGTTATTTCACACGATAAAGTCAGAGATGATCTATTATCGCAAGTTGTTATTCCCAGACTTTTTACATCATGAATCGATTCGGCGTGAGATCGGCTTCGGCTAATGTACGGGCTAGTCTTTGATCATGTGACATCTCAACCCACTGCCAGGTACCTTACCTCAAGGTACCTTACTCACTCTACAACATTGGACACGAGAAAGCAAAAAGGGTACGGCGCTTGTAAAGAACTTGGCGCAAAATTCAGCCGGTTAGATACTTGTGATACTTGAGATGAGACGAATCGACTCTGACTCAGTATATCTAAACTTCTTTTCTTGAGACAATGATGCTTGACTATTACACTTTTCCCTCTGTCTTGAGCTGGAGTCATGTTCAAGTTCTAATCAGTTTCTGGTACTGTAAGTATTGCTACTGTAAATAGGTAAGTATCCGTGCCACCAAAACTAAAAAATAGAAAAAAAGACCCCGGATTTTAAATCTTTCCACCAGCCTGGATTCAGTCTAGTTCTTCCAAGCGGCCGCCTCAAACTTCCAGCATCTGGATCAAAAAATAAAAACTGACCGCTCGCCCTGCCCGAATGCCCTACTGCCCATCGTTTTTGTCTAACGCGGTACAAAATTCCCATCTTTAAGAACACCGCGTTTTTCCTACTTAGATTCTATCGCAAACCTTTGTACTACCCACCTCACAATCCGCCAACATGGCCGATGATAAGATGAAGGGAATGGAGCATTCCGAGCAGCATTACTTCAACAGGTTAGTTTCTATGTCCTGCTTTGGGAATATACATCGAGGTTGAACAGGAACTAATTTTTCTACAGTTATAACCACCATGGTATGTTTATATCCCGAGGAAAATATTTGCAGGCCGTACTAATGTGCATTTCAAGGCATCCACGAGGAAATGCTGGTATGTTTCTCCTGTTGTGCTCTGTTTTGCTTGAGAATTGCCCCACTAACAGCCTTGCAGAAGGATGAGGTTCGCACCCGGTCATACATGAATGCTATTGTGCAGAACAAGCACCTCTTCAAGGACAAGATCGTCCTCGATGTTGGCTGTGGAACTGCTATCTTATCCATGTAGTTTTCTCCATATCTTCTTTTTTGGTTCATTACTGATGTCAAGGCAGGTTTGCTGTAAAAGCTGGAGCAAAACATGTTATCGGTGTCGACATGTCTACGATCATCGACAAGGCCAAGGAGATTGTGGAGGTTAATGGAATGTCGGATAAGATTACCTTGATCCAAGGAAAGATGGAGGAGATCGTTATGCCTTTCCCAAAGGTCGATATCATCATCTCGGAATGGATGGGATACTTCTTGCTCTACGAGTCTATGTTGGACACTGTCCTGTACGCCAGAGATAAGTACCTTGGACCAAACGGTCTGATTTTCCCAGACAAGGCCACCATCTTCATGGCTGGTATTGAGGACGGAGAATACAAAGATGAGAAGATTGGATGTAAGTTCAATTCCGGCTGCATTTCGGGCACAACTAATTTTTCAGTCTGGGATAACGTCTACGGATTCGATTACTCTCCTCTCAAGCACACTGCTCTGACCGAGCCCCTCGTCGATACTGTCGAGATCAAGGCCGTCGTCACTGATCCTACCGCAGTCCTCACCCTCGACCTGTACACCTGCACAACCGCCGACTTGGCATTCTCTTCACCCTTCGTTCTCGACTGCCGCCGGGATGATTTCGTTCACGCTCTGATTGCGTGGTTCGATATCGACTTCACAGCATGCCACAAGCCAATCCGGTTCTCGACCGGCCCACACACCAAATATACCCACTGGAAGCAGACTGTCTTCTACCTCCGTGAGGTGTTGACTGTGCAACAAGGCGAGCAGATCCGCGGCCAACTTGAGAACAAGCCCAATGATAAGAACAAGCGTGATTTGGATGTGAAGATTAGCTACAAGTTGGAGACAGATGACCCCAACAGGCTGGCGGAAGGAAGCTGCGAGTACAAGATGTGTTAATGACAATATACATGAGATGAGATACGATTTGGTGATGGTGGATGAAAGGGCTCTTTCGCGGCTGAGAGCGCAGACCCTGGCTTTTTCTTTTTCAAATGTCATGGTGACATTGAGGGCGAATATATTGCGCCACCTCAACGGTAGATATCAATGGCTGGATAGATATCTCTGGATTCGGAAGGCGGTTCTTCCGCGAGGAATTTTCTAATGTTCAGCGATATGAAGGGACTCAACGGCGTTCAGATGGCTGCATAGCGTGGCATGCTATATGGAAGCATCCTTCCTTGGACGGATAAATGAAAGAATTAACAACTACGAGCGAGTTCGAGGTCGCACGATCTCTCTTTTTTTTGTTTTGTCCCCTTCAATTTCTCCTAATGCGACGAGATTCTGGTGGCATTTCACATGCATCTGGATCAAATGCCAAGCAGGTTGTCAAGTGACTTTGATGTTGATCTTTCCCCCTCCACTAGCCTCGCTAGCCAGGAACCAAAAGCGATGATGTCAACACTACTAACTACCCTTTTCCCTTCCTCGCTTTCCCCTCAATTCCCATGCGATGCGATTCGGAGCAACAGCTCCCCCTCCCTTCACGTCTCTCTAGATGGAGTCGTGACGCGCTTGGATTTTTGCTACAGCAGGAAATCCGTAGGTTTGTCATTCCACATTTCCCTTCTTATTCACATCGTCTTTCCCTTTCCCATTTCCCCGTTTCTTCTATATCATCCATCAATCCCTTTTTATCTTTCAATACTCTTCATGCGTACCCAACTCCTTCGCAGCACCATCTTCCACACACGAGTATCAACAACAGCTCCACTAGCTATCAGCAAGACGAGAATGTCATCGGGTGTCCCATCGGCAACAGCACAGGTCCAGAAACGTCAAGAGAGCAGTATGGCTTCCTCGGGGTCTCCTTTGGCGGGTGATTTGAATATTGAAAGTCAGCCTATTGAGGCCACTGGTGTCAAGCTGAGTGAGCAGCAGAAGGTCGTTGTGGGGAGTGTTTTGGATGTGAGTTTGCTTTCTCTCGCATGCTGTCAAGACAGATACGTGTGGCAATTGCGTGACACGGGCCTGTGGAAGGGGAGAGAATATGTTTAAGTTAAGGGATTGTGCATCTATGACTAGAGTTCCGCTGGATGGGAAGTGTTATGGTGTGATATTGGTGACCAATGGCTCGGAATGAAGGACAGAGGAATGAGAGAACCGTGATGATGGTTGGAGCTTGATGAACAAACTACTGACAACAAACCAGCTGTTCAAAGGTCTCCCAACTCTCCAAAAACTCGCTCTCTGGACGGTACGTCTTTCCACAATCCTCAAATCCCCCTCTTACCTACCTACCTATCAACCTACATCCAACTAACACCCATCTTCCCCCACAGGACGACGCAACCTTCGCAGACCCCATCACCAAAGCCGAAGGCCGCAAGCAATACGCAGCGCAATGGTACGGGCTCAAAGCCGCATTCTCGGAGATCGAGCAGCTCTCGCAAAAGGTGACGAGTGATAAGAACCCGATTACCATGGAGCTTAAGACGCGGTATAAGATTGCGGGTGTGGGAACCGAGAAGGTCATTGAGAGCTTGATTAGTATTTGGACGAAGGTGTATTTTTTCCTCCCCCTCTTCGTATCTCTCTCGCCCATCGGCATTGGTTTCATGGTGGCGAACGACGGTTTTGCCAGCTGGCTAGACATCGACTTCATGAGAAACTCAGCAACCTTAGCCGAGCAGACACGCAACAAAACCTAACCTCAGACCAACATACAAAACACACAAACTAACACCCCAACAGCCCGAAGGCGGCGCCTCTGGCGAGACTCTCCGCATCACCAAAGTAGAAGACAAATGGAGCGGCGATCCTCTGCCCGAGGGTCCCTTTGCCAAGGTACGTTCCGGCGACGTGGGCAAGATGGCGATGCTTGCGAACCCGTTCTGGTGGGGTCGGTATGGTATGGATTTGAGCTTTTGGGCTCTCACGAATTATTGGCAGAATTGGTGGTGGGAGGTGAGTGGATTGATTGTCTCGTTCGGGGGGTCGATTCACTTGCCTCCTCTCTCTCTCTCTGTCGACTTCTTTGTGCTCTATGATTCTTTGAGCATGATGGTACCGTGTTGGTGTCTGCATACCGAGAAGATGTTTCATTTTGTTTGATTTTGCAGACTTATAAGAGCAAAGTGTCGAGATGGGAAGAGATGGGATTCTCCCTTCAAGTAAAAACAGATGACTTGGTTTGGGCTAAACAGAGAAAACTCGCTAACAACACTTCTCTCCCAAAATAGGCATTCCGCAACCTCAACTCGGTCGTCGTCCCAGCCATGGTCAGTGTCCCGAAGAGCGAGGAGGAAGAGGCGAAGAAGGCGCAGAAGTAGTCACCTTCTTCGATTGACTGACATATCGTTGACCACTACTGGTATCGTCTGTATCGAATCCAGGAATCTCTGTTTTGACATATTTGCCAGTCCAGGAAGAAAGGGTGGAAGGAGGATGGATGGATATGGTGTCAAGGTTGATATAATTATGATGTATTGGTATCAGATGAATGAAGGAGATAAATCACAATGTAATGAAAAGTCTTATGATATCCGTTATTTGATATTCTGTTTCTTTGCTTGGATATACATAGTGACGAAAACTGAGTTACTTAATGAATAAACACCTCAATTCGCAACAGGTCACATCACAAGGACGTCACATTATGGCATCCTCACCTCCCTTCCCTTGCTATGGAGTAAGGCTGGCTGGCTGCATCATTAACAGCGATACATTGAAACGTCCCTTGGTATCAAGCCAAGATACAGTTCAGATAAAGGCGTCAAAGCTATAGATGATGATTGATTACTCAAAGGGACAGGAGGTTAATTGAAATTTGGATATCATGAGGAACTTTTAAACCATGCCTCGTATATGATATAAAAAGCTGCAATTGTCACGCCATCCACCTGATTCAGGTGTCCTGAATCCCCAACAAGCAAGTCCATCTCGCTTATTTCCAAATTCCCTCATCACAGGGTGGAGTGGATTTCATCCATCCCAATCTTCTATAGCTTATTGCCTATATCGTAATTCATAATTCACATCCTTTTTCTCTACCACTAACCCACTGGCCTATGAACCACCCTCCAGCTTACAGATGCTCGCCACCTTACCCGCCAAATCATCGGCCTCACTCCTCGTCGCCGCTTCAGCATACACACGCACTGCGTCTTCCGTACCACTTGCTCTAGCAAACGACCTTCCGTCCTTGAACTTCTTCACCAGCGCATCGATTTGTGCTTGCACGCCTTGCGGCTCTACCAGCTTCCTCTCTGCGTCTGTGGTCTTGAAGAGGTTCCTGTCGCCGACTTCAACGCGCACGAGGCGGTTAGGTAGATCCACGTAAGTTAAGTCCCATTCACGGGGTGTCCAGGACTTGTGGGCGAGGATGGTCTCGACCAAGAGCATGTCCGAGAGAGCATCACCGACAGTTTGGTTAATGAGGTCTGCGAGAGCGCGGAGGGTTTCGAGAGCTGCTGCTTGAGCAGGTGATTCTGGCTCCTTGGTTTTGAATGCCTTTAATGCTTGCTGTGAAAAAACAACCGTCCCATGGCCATTTGCCTCGAAATAAACACCGACGTCGAACTTGGTTGCTGCGTGGTGTAACCATTTCACACCGGTGGGTGTGCATACGACTGGGAGACCGAGGGACTTCTCGACATAGTTTGTGGATGAGCCGTTCGCATATGCCGTTTGTACGACACCAATCTTCAGTTCATCGGAGAGACGAGCCTCGCGTGCAAGATCGCCGATGAATGAAGCTGCAAGTGTGGCAATCTTGTCACCATCGAGGAGACGGAAGCCATGCTCAGGGTCCATAAAATAGTAAATAATGCGATCGGCATCACCATCCAAAGAGCATGATCGTTCACCCGGTCCAGCTTTGGAAGAAGGAGGTGCACGTTGCTTCGTCTTCACGTAATCTGCTCCGCACTGTGGTTGTTAGCTTCGAAAAGATACAAAGCGACAAGCCGTACCTCGTGGTTCAACACCTCTGCTTTCAGAACATCATCATTTATGATCTTGATATCCAAAACACCCTTTGGCAGGAACTTCATCAGCTCTGCCAATTTGGGTCCTCCAACTCCATTTGCACAATCTACTGTGACTGGGCCGACGGTCTTCTTGCCCTTCATCGCTCGCACAAATGCCTCACTCAGCTTCTCGTAGTAACCATTCTCGCTGACCTCGCCGTAACTTTGTGGCGTACCCTCAGTGTTTGTGCATCTCGTCAAGTAGTGCAACTGAGGAGTTGTAAGAAGCTTGTAGTCCGTGTATTCTGCACCAGCTGCCTCTAAAGCATCTACCAGAGCTTGAACCAGCTTTGGTCCACTCGGCCTTGTGTCCCTTGCGTATATAACTCTTGCAGGTGTCTCCGGGTTAATCTTCAGCTTCTCCTCCAAGCTCTTATAGACCTTGAATACGTCTTCATCCTTCGCGTTGGCGAGCTCGGTCGAATATGCCTCCCAGCTGTTCTCCAGCATTTCTCCCATGGGATCAACAAGCTTGACTCCATTGTCCTCAGGTGGATTGTGCGAAGCTGTGATCATAACACCAATTGTCTGACCAGAGAGCTTGCGAGATCGCAGAGCAGCAATGAGACCGACGCGGAAGACAACGCTGTCGAGGAGGGTAGCTTTCATTCGGAACCCCGCTGTGCCATATTGAAACACACGGTCGACAGGCTTTGGGTGCTTGTTTGAAGCTGTAAGTACTTTTGCGTCCATGATTGCGATTTGATTGAAATTGTAATGAAGAGAAAGAAGAGAAGAAGAAGAGGGGAGAGAATCAAGATAAAGGGAGAGGATTGTGAGGCTGTTCAGGGCTGAGTGAGGAGAGTGTCAAGTAGATGGTGAGATTCCAAATTCTGGCTGGGATCAGCAGTTTGTAACGTCCAGGGCAAATGCGATGCGATCGGCTGCTATTTTTGGCTGGCAAGCTCTCACCGCTTAGCGGGGTGAAATACCTTGCAGTGCCCCCCCTCTGATGCCCTGTACCTCCGTAAGTTTATCCCTGTATCAAGATCATGTGCTAGCGTGTCAAGAACATGATCCAGTTCGCGTCACCATCCAGACTTGACAATAACAGAGGAAAATCTCCAAGTCAGATTTGCTTCACAACCACCATCAATTGCTCTTCTCATCTTTGCAGATTTTAAATCTGTTTCTTTGCTCCCTTAACTTGCCCCCAAATTTAGCATAATGGCTGAGTGCAAGAATCCTCAATTCCTGGAATGGATCAAAGAGTGGTGGGACCAGGCAAGAGACAGGAACTCCAAAGGCGCATCGACATATAAGAAAGCATACGATTCACTTAAAGCGTGTCCGATCACATACGAGCATCCAGCACAACTGCAAGCGCTGATGGGGATCGGTCCAACAATATGCGCGCGATTGACGAAAAAGCTGGAGGAGCTATGCGCCGCCGAAGGAAGGCCAATGCCGAAGAAGAATAAGCGGAAACGCAATGGAGGAGATGATGAAGAAGATGGCGAGGATGGAGAAAGTGGTCCCAGTCCACCAAAGAAATCAAAACCAAGGAAACAGCAAACATATGTCCCAAAGATCAATTCGGGTGGATATGGCATAATCATGGCTCTGATGACGTTGGACGAAGATGAGGGCCATGGACTGACAAAGGCTGAAGTCATTGAATTGGCACAAGAGCATTGCGATTCATCGTATACAAATCCTTCCAACCAAGGTCATCACTATACTGCATGGTCTTCAATGAAAACCCTTCAGGATAAAGAGTTGGTTTTTGCCAAAGGTAGACCAACCACGAGATACAATCTATCGGATGATGGTTGGGAAGTCGCAAAAAGATTCCAGAAGGCTATCGTTGATCCCAGTAAAGGAATTCATCAGACCTTCAATAGAAGGACCACCAAGGACTCAGAAAACGACGATTCGATACACAGTGGGTCAGAAAGAGCTACCAGTTCTGGGCCATCGAATCCCTTGGCTAGGTCTGCGGTATCGGATTTAGTCGCTCAAGGAGAGCAAATTACGTCCACTTCCTCACTTCCAAAGGTCGTCCCAATAATGATCGAGCCCGGATCATTCACGGTAGAGTTAGTAGTAGACAAGCGAGAGATCTTTTCCAAGACGAATCGCAATTACATGGAGGAAAACCTGATCAAAAGAGGAATCAAGCCACTGATGAAAGCATTGGACTTAGGTGACTTTTTATGGGTAGCGAAGCTCAAAAACGAGAGTTATCTCTCCCAGCGGGGCGCTGAAGGCAGTGAGGTTCTATTAGACTATATCGTCGAGCGAAAACGACTGGATGATCTTATAAGCAGTATCAAAGATCGACGCTTTATCGAGCAGAAATTCAGACTCCAGAAGTCCGGTGTAAAGAACAAGATATACATTATCGAAGAGTACAGTAGCGTTGATAATTCCTACGACACGCACATCGCCACCGCCATCGCCTCAACCCAAGTCGTCAACGGCTTTTTTGTCAAGAAGACCCAACGCATGGACGACACGATAGATTACCTCGTTCGCATGACCAATATATTGAAAAAGAAATACGAATCTTCCCCACTCCGCGTAATACCAACCACTATACTCACAACAGGCAACTACCTCCCTCTCCTCACCCACCTCGACAAGACAGAACCTAGAAAAAACTATAACATCACCTACGACGCCTTCGCCTCTCTGTCCTCAAAATCTGACGCTCTGACGCTACGTGACGTGTACCTCAAGATGCTGATGTGCACGCGCGGCTTGACGGGCGAGAAGGCTATCGAGATCCAGAAGCGCTGGAAGACGCCCAATGCGTTGATTAAGGCGTATAGGAAGATTGATGAGAAAGAGGGTGCGAATGGGGCAGAGCAAGTGAGGAAGAGGAAAGCAGAGTTGGTGGTTGGTGAGATGGGTAATTTGGTGGGGAGGAAGAAGATTCAGAAGGCGCTGAGTGCGAAGATTGCGGAGGTTTGGGGGGAGTGGGATGCTAAGGAGTCGTGAGCGTGAATTGAGTTGGACTGTATTGGGACGGTTTTATGGATATCAATGAAATTTGATTGAAGATGAAGTGTAGCAAGTCTAAACTGTGCACAATTCTTATTAGACTTGGATCTTAAGTGAGTATCTAAACTTTGTTTGGAAATCATGTAGATTTTGCTCTTGGAACCGCATCGATGTGCTGTGTCCAAACAACGATAAATGTGCAATCTCAAGACATAGGCCTTTGTAAATGAAGTGAAGCTCCTCAGTTCAAGTATACTTTACGCTGGTCTCCCTTCCCCTACGACGTATATCCATAGGGCTTGTCAGAGACATGGAATGGTCCAGACCAAATCTACGTTAAAAAAGCAAAGCAGATAGCAAGATGACAGACAATATGATGAGAATTGAGATTGAGATTGCACGAAAGGATTTATTATATTGCAATGGCTCGGATAGCGGGTACATAAACATGGTGACTTCCAGTCTTCCATCATTACCTAGGTAGGTATAGAAACGATGCACTGCTCCTGATCTTCGTCCGTCAAGACATGTAAACAATATTTTCCTCGTTAAGCGAGTGTAGCCCCAACTAGTTGCTGGTTCTGGGGCCATCTCAAAAAGAATCATAAATGTTGTTCGAGCAGCCATCACTGTTGAGATAAGATATCGACGCCCAAACAACCCATGCCATAGCAACATCACAGACGGCGAAGAGAAAAAAGTTGCTATACATCGAGCGATGATACATTTGGTTCTCATGAAATCAGAAGGCTTTGCCATGTTCTATCAGCTGATGATATCAACTTCTTCCATTATCTTGTAGCATTCCAATGCCTTCATAGAAGTTTGGTACGGTCTGTCAGTAGATCATGCTTCAAGGCCTGCACAGACACCTTCGTAAGTTCCTGTGCTTAGGCTTCTTATTAGAATTGGTTGGTAAGGTCAAGGTGACTTCTGGTAGCTGCCTCTTTGAACTACTTCATGTGATCATGATTAATTGTTCAAAGTGCAGGGTAGTAGACTGTCTCTTGATAGCTTTCCTCGACATTGTTGTTGCGGTTCAATCGGAAGGGTCTGGTGCAGCTCTCGCGACAACTCTAGGTATCTCTTATCTTTCGAGGTCTTGCCTAGGCTAACCGTGGATGTACGGCCTTTTCAACGCTATAGTGAAAATCCGTGACCTGAACATGATTGCGATCTTTGTTGTTGCCAGCTGCGACTTCAGCAACCGCCAGTGTTGCATTGACTTGAGAAGGCTCAGGTTCGAATGACTATCTTCAAGCTTGTCGATCCAAGAGGAGACTGAACGAGCTTCGTGGGACCTGCTAAAGCAAAGCTAGAAGGCTGCCATACCATCGCCTCCTGTATGCACTCTCGTTTCTTCAATTCCATGATCACCATAAAAGCCTAGCGTAAACATCTCAAATTGTTCCATGATGACGTGGTGGGCATTGAGGAAACTGAGAAAGGTATCTAAGTTGCCCGCGGCCAAACACCTCTCTGTGAAAGACATCGATCTCTTCACATAATTATGAAATGTGATATCTATTAGCTCTACGAGATTTTCTTGAAGGTGTCACAATGCGTCTTGTGGTGTTGTTTGATGGGCAAGTGAGGCTTCGCGATGAAGACGATCGAGCTGACGATTGTGCCAGTCTTTCCCTGGATTTACCCAAAAGGTGACCATCATCTGAGAATTGTAGCAGAAAAGGTGCCTCTCGAAACGCTCATGGAGTGAATTTGGTGGAAGATACGGTAAGGCGTCAATAAGTAAACATAGAGGACGCCCACCACTGGTGCAGTTTAAATTGATCCAACGCCCTTACATCTCCCTCCACTTCCTTCAGCTAAACAGATATTGATACCGGGAAGATCCGTTTTCGAATCCTGGCACTCTCTAGTTTTGAGCAGAGCAACGGTATAGCTTATCCATGTTGTAGCCGCAATTATATGACAAGGCTTTTTTTGTTACCATGTTGAATCCTCGGAATTTACGAAGGTTTGTTAATAAAAAGTCTTGGGCCATTAGTTTACTAGCTATGGGATCTATTAGACATAAGGACCTAGCTGTTGATAGTACTATTGATATTGAGTTGTGTGCGTGACGGATAGGTTTGTAGTTTAGGGATATATGGAGAACTCCCTTCGTCGCTTAACCAAGGGGCAATCGAGTGCCAAGACCATCGACAAGCAAACCGCCGGAGTTCAACAGCTGCTTCATCAAGATCTATCATTCTAAAAATCTCTTTTTATCATAAAGACTAATCAGTAATCATTTATTGCGCCTGCTAAGATATTATTTGTATGGAAAGCTCAAGGAGGAAAACCCACACTAAGGTTCTGTCGAGGACTTCAACGAGGTTGCTGAAAACTTTGCATTCAAGTCATATAGTATCATACTCTGGACTACTTAGTCCTGAGACTCGCGATTGAAATTATTCTGTGGTTGTAAGAGGTGAGACTCGTGTTCGTGACATTCTTGAATGTTGACATATTTGGTGCTGAACAGTAACCTCTCCTGAAAGTAGCTGCTGTTCAAAGTATCCAAGCAATTGATCATTGGGACATAGTATATTTTGTTGAGAACTAAAGAGCTCTACTAGCCAGTTGTTTAGTCCTTCAAATTATCGGTCTGACTGGAGGCAACTAAATCACGAGACGACGACAGAAGAAGCCAGAATGCTCAAGAAGCAAAGTAGAGAGGAGATACGTCACTTCATTATTTTCACTCTCATCATAATATGAAAGACCGTAATGAAATCTCAAAGATCATGATTTTGAAGCGAGTTTGGCCTCCACGATCCGCTCGACCATCTTTTGCAAAATCGCTGGTTCGCCACTGCTACCGCTTGAAAAGTATCCCTCAACAGCCTTCTCCACATACTTGCCAATTTGATCCACCTCGACGTTGACCTCGTCTCCGGGTCTCTTGCTTGCGGTGACAACCTTTTCTTGAGTATAGGCAATCAGCATAACCTCCCACCATGCCTCCTTGTCATCGACTTTGGTGACTGTCAAGCTTGCTCCGTCTAAAGTGACATAACCCTTCTCGACGATATATCGTAACACAGCTTTGTCTCTTGGTTGGAATCTGAAAGTCAGAGCGTTTCCATCTGGCTCAATTTTGAGGATAGTCGCCACGGTATCGACATGTCCTTGTACGAAATGCCCTCCCATCCGTGTTGTTGCAGACACGGCACGCTCGAGATTGACATTGCTATTGTGCTTCAAGGAACCCAGGTTTGTTCTTCGCAGAGTTTCAGGCGCGACGCCAACCTTGAAAGATGACTTATCGAACCATGTTACGGTCAGGCAGGTGCCATTGACGCTGATGCTGTCGCCGAGATGACAATCGTCCAGAATTTCGGAAGCATTGGAGATGGTCAGATTGGTGCCCCCATCTTCGGATTGAGGATTGAGTTCGGAGACAACTGAGAGGAAAATTAGAGGAGTCAACTCATGATGGTCGAGGACATACCTCCAATGATCTCTACTATTCCGGTAAACATTTTCTGGTGACTGTTGTTGGGATGGAAGATGATCGAGAATATCGAATAATCTAAGTACCTGGTAGATTACCCCTCCGCATTAAAGTTTTCCCGATCCATGGTAAGATGGAGAAGCGACGACATCCTCACATCTCCGGAAGCTCAACTTCTAAAACCTTGTAATTATTGACTTCCTCAGACATACACTTCTACGATATAGCCATGAGTGTTAGAGAAATGCAAGTGCATTCTACAATTTGACAGTAATTGGAGGGCCAGCAATGTTAGCATGAATTGATCTTTCTTTCTCCTTGCAAATTATCATCGTCGTCATCACTACATCATGCCAATTTTTCTTATCTTTCTTTTAGTGTCTGTTGATATTCAGATGTGGTAATATATGTATTTTCAAGGTTTTTTTTGGCAATTTATCAACATTGATAGACACAGTTAGCGACACCAATTTAACAGCTACTCTCAAGGAAACTCGTTATAAGGTACTTTCTTGTTTGAAAACTAGTATTTTGCACATGAATCTCAGTTCTTCCCATATTATGGTGGTTGTGTGAAACATCTTTGAGATGGATGGTATGGCGAAGGATTGTTTCCTCTACATTGAGCAGGCTCCGATGTAAACTATAGTGCACTCCCCTTTACCCTTTCCTGCTTCTGAGCCTTCCTTCAAGCCGAACATTATAATGCAAATTTCAAGTTCTTGTAGCTGCGCTTCCAATCATAAGTTCAATTCGAGTATGTCTGTATGGGCAAAATGATGGTTCCCCGCATTCTCGTCAGGGAACCAGAACAGGCAAAACGTGAATGGAGAAAGCCATCATGAAGTATTCTTTTTCACTTCTGCCTCAGCTGAAGTCATGAATTCTCTCAATATTGTGTCTGATGATATGGAAGCCCTTGTCAATATCAATGCTGCCTCCAATAGCCCGCAGCCCCCTGATTTCGATTGTTTGGTAGCGAGAAATACTAAATCAGCCGTCGGCTAATCTCAACACTTCCTCCTCACTACCGAACATCCTGCAGCCTCAATGCCTCCGAAAACCCTGTTGCAGCAAGTTCCCCGGATTTTGAGGTGCCGAATCTCTGTTCCTGTCAAGGAAGCGGGAGTGCTGAAAATGATGCACTTTTGCTTTTGCTTCTCCTATTACCCATCTGTAAATGTATAAGTAAAGCCTTGCCCTACCTCTGAATGAAACAAAATCAACCCAACAACTACAATCTCAAAATGGTTTCGTTTACTTCTATCCTCGTCGCTTGCACAGCTGCGATTGGTGCTTATGCTGCACCTGGCAAGGAACTTTCACTCCGGAGTGGGACACCAAGTTCCACTGGAACTAGCAACGGGTTCTATTATTCGTATTGGACTGATGGAGGAGCTGCCGCTACGTACACCAACCTTGCTGGTGGGAGGTACACTCTCACTTGGTCAACTGGTGGAAATCTTGTCGGTGGTAAGGGATGGAATCCTGGAAGTGCAATGTGGGCTACGAGACTTCATTCTACACCATATACTAATTAAACTTCTAGGAATGTCGCTTTTAGCGGAACATACGCTCCAAATGGAAACTCATATCTTTCCCTCTATGGATGGACAACATCTCCACTTGTCGAGTACTACATTGTGGAGTCATTCGGGACATACAATCCCTCAACAGGAGCAACCTACAAAGGCACCGTGACATCCGACGGCTCAGTCTACAATATCTACACCTCAGTGCGCACCAACCAACCTTCCATCCAAGGTACTGCTACCTTCAACCAATATTGGTCTGTTCGCCAAACCCACCGCACTTCAGGAAACGTCAACACCGGCACACATTTCGCAGCCTGGAAAGCTCTCGGCATGAACATGGGCGCCTTCAACTACATGATTGTCGCCACCGAGGGATACTTCAGCAGCGGATCGTCCGACATCACTGTTAGTGTTGGAACTGGTTCCTCGGGAGGTTCAACGGGTGGAACACCAACGACGACTGCAGCTGGGGGAGCGGCAACAACGGCAGTGAGTTCTGTTGTAAGTGTCGACATTAGAAGTTCCATGTAAGTACTATAATGCTGACAGGTGATCCAGTGCCAAGCCAAGTATGCTCAATGCGGTGGCTTGCAATGGACAGGAGGGAAGACGTGCTGCTCGGGATCAACTTGCACGTATGGTGGTAATGCTTACTACTACCAGTGCTTGTGATGGCTCTCGCTCTTGATTGTCATGCACTTCTCTGTTGAGAACATGCAACTGCAATTGATGGCCAAAAGTCAGAGTTCACAGAGTCGGTCGAGTATGGCAAAAGTATGGAAGACGTTGTACATATGTTTAAGTGGTTTCGTGGTGTCTAGATTTACATAAGAAGTTGCATTTATAAGGATCAAGAAAAACATGCACTTCACACTTTCGTCCCTATAAATCTAGCTCTCTCTGAATATTCTTATTTGGCTGTTACACTCCAAGCCTCAACATCAAGCGAAAAGCTTTGTATGATTTCTTTCAGAAATCGATGCGCTTCCTCACCTTTCACCTCGCAAGCTCCTGCATCCATGTATTTTACTAGAGTACTCACCCAGTGAGCCAAATCTACCAACTCTGAATCTAGCAAAGATAATGGTTCGGTTATTTCTTATGTCGTAGGGCTATATCTCGCCTCTGAGAGTAGCACTCAATTGTTGTGTATTGACTTGAGAAATCGACAATTGGATATTTAAATTTTGAATGAGAGAATGCCGCACTAACGACAATCAAAGGTATAACCTTTGATCAAACAACGACGATCTTGTGGCAATTATTTTAAACATCTCCAAGGCATGCCCCAGTGTTACGCAGCCAAATCTCCCATTCGGCCTTCAAACGAGAGGCACAATACTTGGCGGCCATCATCGTCAGTAAGCAGAATGCACCACCATGTCAAAACTGATCATTCTATTAGCACATAAAATTGTCCTAAAGTAGTAATTTCCATACAGGCCAACGGTATTCGCCGACGACGTGGGTAGGAAACACAAACATGCTCTCAGATCACACCATTTCGAAATTCCTATTCCCAAACCGGCAGTCCCTTGCGGTGCGATGTGCAACAGACAAACATGTCCATCTCGAAGCGGTGGCAGCTGAAAATCACGCATTCTTCGCTTTGGGTCATCTCTTTGGTAATTGCCCGTCGAAATGAATTGAGGAAACAAATCTCCTAAGACTACTTGGCCTGTTAGGATTAAGTGGAGTTATCAAACCTGGAAGTTGAGTTCATATCACGTGATCAAAGTAGTTGATCAATGCTGGTGACAGCTTTAAGAAGACAGCATATTTATGCGATGAAAAGACGCAATCTAGAATACATTTCCATGATGTGCCATATGTTGCCACACGAAATGATTTTTCAAAACAATAAGAAATCGATACCAGCACTTGCGGTCTTGGCATTCAATGACGTAGCTGAGATTGAATTTGTTTCGAAACATTGAGGCTGGTCTGCAAGTACAAATGGCGATGCAACAAGGATGTTCAGTGAAAGGAGGCACACTGCTTGAAAGGCTAGCTGGAAACGCTTTACGAGTATTAAAGATTATGATTAAGGTGTTGCGTATATTTATTCCTATGCCTGGTATTTTATGCCTTCAGTCGTTCGCCTGCGATGTCGTCCTGTGCATCTCTCAGAAGAAAGCTGTCCCATTTAGCTGATATTCACTGAACAAAGAAGGAAGTGCTTACTTGTACCATATCATCGTAGGCACCACCGTCCCTAAATGCCATAGACTATGGGCATCAAGGCATCCCCACCACGGTGGGAAATCCAGAAGCTCGAAACTCATGGCTAGTAGTATCCATGCAACCACAAAACCTGGCCACATAGCCCAGAATCTTCCTGATCGCATGTACCTCTGAAAGCTGAAGACGCTCCAAATCATGTTCTGCACAACACCAACAACCACGTTGGCTGCCATATTGTAACCATAATCCCACTTATACCATTTCAGGTATGTGACGTGTGCTACAAACATGACGCAGCACAACACGGTCCAAAATCGTAAAAGGCTTTTTGTCTTCGCCCCTCCTCTGTCTAGCCGGAATACACGGATAGGGGTATAGTAGAAGCCGTAGAGGACACTTGCTCCAGCTGCAAAATAGTCCATTTGTTCCGTGACTGGAAAGTCTCTGACGTGAAATATCATGCTGAAAGCCCAGGATGCCATACCAAAGTATGCAAACATCACATAGTATTTGCGCATAGAATATGATACCGGGATGGATGAGGTGACTTTCGTAAGTCCGTTTTGGTGCGCAAGCATGTTGAGGAGAGAGAAGAAGACGCTAAAAGGTTCCTGCATTCCTAGGAAGCGATAGAATGGCCATTTGCCATGAAATTGTACAATGGGCTCAGACGCTGCAACCCGCTGGTCGGTGATAATATGTTGACAAGCATAGTCGCATTCGGTAGGACAGTCCCAAAGGAGTATTCGATGAAGAAGTGCTGTTCCTATTAGCTAGTCCAAGAGAAATATAATGCAGACGAACGAATTGTTGTCGCTTTCAATTCATCGGCGCAGTTCTCCTGGTGGCAGACCTGAAGCAATATTAGAAACGTGTTTACATTGATTGATGACAGAGAGGGGTGTCCTTACCTCAACACAATGCTGAAATTCTGGCAGACGATCGCCATAGCTGGCATAAACACTCGATGTTAGTGTTGAGAGAAGAAGAAGCTGCAAAGGTAAACGGGTCAATTGTCTCAAAATCATGTTGATGTGTACGACAGAAATAATATATTTTGAAGATGTTCGGACTTGAACTCAACCCTCGGCCCACTAGCGCCAAACTGGAGTTAAGCATAAACCGAGCAGCAACAACAGACGTCAGCGAACATTCACCCCAATGCTTTCAATTATGTGTCAGAAGTCTCCTCTGCAATATCTACTTCTCACTCTCGGAATACTGCAGATGATTTCTAAAATCTAGAGGTTTCTAGTCTCAATCTTTGCCATTTGGACAGATTCAGTCTCGTACTTACTGCCATGTTGCCGTGTTTTGTACTGGCTTGGACTTACTAAAGCCATATACCTTCTATCAATAAAGGCTTATTTGCAAACCTTGATTCATTGCTTCATTGCTTCATTGCTTCATTGCTCCATTTCCTTCGCGTTGTTCTCTCACAGATTGTATATACGAGGCGGCGCATTACCCTGCGTACCAGTTCTATGTGGCTGCGGCTGAGCTGCTGAAGATAGCCCCTCCATACCATTCCAAGCGTGGGATGTATACAGTGGAACGTGGCTTTGTTTATCTCATACGGAAATGGATCCTTTGTCAATTGCCAGTAGCTGCATTGCTCTGATTGGAGCTATCACAAAGACATCAGTCTTGGTGACAACGTTCGTCCGCGATGTTCGATCTGCTAGAAGTGACCTCGATGCAGTGTCAAGAGAGCTACATTCACTCAAGAATTTACTGGAGCTCCTTGCAGATGATGCCGCGGAAACAAGCGCGTACAAATTTCCGGAAAGTCTTGGGAAACAAGTTGCTGGCATCGTTGCGAACTGCTCTGGCGTTATTGTTGATATCGAGGCGACGTTGAAGAAGCATGAGGGAACTGGGCTGAAGAAGTCGGCGCAATGGGTTATCTCAGGACAAAGCGACATGGCGAAGCTAAGATCGAGTCTGGAAGCTCATAAGTCAGCTCTGGAGATTGCGCTGGATATGGTCACACTGTAGGAGAAATCCTCTTTTTAGACGTCATAAGCTAACATTTACATCTCAGGACACTAGCTATGGAAATAAAGAGCGATACACAAGCTATCCGCAATGATACCACTGAAATCAAAGAGACGATGAAGGAGGATACAGCTCTGATTCTGGCTGAAATTGCTCGGCTGCAGAAGCATTTGCCACAAAAGGAGGCTGATTCATCAGACTTTATGCTACAAAGATACCTAGACAACTTAACGAACTATGCGGAAAGTGTGTGTGATACTTTCGCAGACGATGCCGATACCGCGGTTGATCTAACACTGCCCAATGAAGCAAGCACTTCATCGTACTCTACCTCGCCGAGGGCTTCTCCCCTGGAACCTAAACAGACGGCTACTGAAATAACTGTATTTGATAATACTCCGGATGCTGAGTTCATACAAGAACCTCTTTTTATGTCCACCAAACGCAGGTTTGATTTGCCACCGGAAAGAAGCCAAGAAATAGAAGACTACAGAGGCGCGATTGACGATGATGAGCTGCAAGCGATTCCTAAAAGCTATTCAACAAAATATAACGATAGACCAGTTTTAGCAGAGCGAGGCGACTTTGGTTATATCCATGACACGCAGCCTGCATTCATCCAGAACCCGATCAGGAGCCTAGATGGGCCTGTCAATGTACAAGCTCCATTGCCGCGGAGCAAGCTCACAAGACCAGAATGGATAACAGCACAAGCTATCCCGGGTGTTCAAATGCTAAAGCCATTGTCATCACAGCGAGCGGACCGCATGCTCCCCCTCGATATCGAAGCTCTCAGAGTAGCAGATTTGCAGCGTCAGAAATGGCCTTTGGATGACCAACATGGCGTCAAACGGAAGCCACTACCTCAGAGATTCGGTGGACATAATCCTGATGAACATTCGAGAACGAACGGCCCCAAGACATTTGACGAACTGGGTATTCCACGTCCAAAGAACCAAGAAGATTGTGTATGACATGTCTAGTTTCTAACAATTAATCCTGCTAATATATTCCAGATTGTTATGTAAACGCAGTTCTGACAACGATCATGATGAATACTGTAGAAAAGATACAATAATCCAACATCTTTTACTGCAGGAGATGCCTCCGGTATCTGTGTCTCAAATACCAATGAGCTGTCCTTGCTATGCGTAATCAGCCCTGTGACCATCGTGCAGCAATGAGCTACTATCGGTATTAGAATCGCTGGGCATTGTGCAGACAAAAGCAGTATCGAACTCAAATAGTTCTTTTTGTCCCAACAGCACACGCATCAAGTGCGGGAGATGGCTCGAGCTGCTTCCCTTAAGATCTCGGTGGTGCTTCGAGTGACTTAAAGACACAATTGGCACTCAGAAGACGCTTCAATTGATTACGTACTTTAAAGTCAAGTCATTCAACCAAGGCTACAATTACAGCAATTTCAGAACGCCCGAGGAGGTGACCTAATCGATGTGGCAGTTACCCGAAATTGGCCGACCTTCTAGCTTCGGTCGACTACTCGGTCGAATACAATCATATCAAGCTCGAGAGGTACTTTGGGTGGATAGTAAGGAAGTTGCAAGTTTTCTATTTGTGAAAATTGTGATAATAATACATCTAGAAAGAATTGGAGGATAGCTGCGAGTCTGTATTAACCATTCGAGTCCGAGTTAATCTTTGGATTGTTTTGGATTGGATTGGACTGGAGGGATATGATAAATTGTTCTGCTTAACGTATTTTGTGTTCTACCAATAGAAGGGTTTCTAGAGAATGTGAAATAGTTGATTAGAACAAAGTGGCGTATATGCTTGCACATGTCTCAGAAGATCGCATTACTAGATGTAAGGCATTCGGAGGTATCCACGCGTGATGGGGCCCCTCATTCCAGTGTGATGAAAGAGAGCCACATTTATATGTTTTCGACAAATTTCTCCGATGTATCTCGAGCTTATACCAGTGTTCAAACAAGCTATGTTCTTGAAGCTATGCTGAACACTAATTTCCTAAGACAAAGATCTGCGATGCATTGGCACGAGGCGAATGCACAAGCAAATAGTTGGGAAGGCTGGAATTCAGATTCCATATCATAATCCCACGGATCTCTGGTCAAAAGAAAGGGGTTTCTGTGCCAGAATGTAGCTCACACCTGCGCCAACACTTATATAATTTCGTTCCATCCTCTCGCTCACAATCTCATTCAACACATTTGCTATCCTCAGTCTACTTCAATAACATAAAGCTACTTCTATATATCAAGAGGCCATCCACAGACCATCAATTCTTCACATTAAAGACTAAACCAAGTCCGAAATCTTACGAAAATGAAGCTCTCTTTCTCAACTCTTATCTGGGCCTTCAATCTGGCAGTTGCTGTCAATGCAATCTCGGTCCCAGTCGATGTTGCAGTTGGAGGTCTTGAAATTACGACTTCTATTGATGGCACCATCGATGGAGCCAATACTCTATCCTGCGAGGGCCGTATGTATATTCACTTACCATGCCTCACCGGGAAAACTTGATTCCTTTCCTCTGTATATTTCATTTCATCTCCAGATCCCCCGCTGCCATCACGAATCTTGTATATCTCACGTACCCTTAACCTCCCTCACTCTACGCTTGGTATATTGATTTGAATTCATTTACTCACTGACAAATTCTATCCTTCTAGAGTTTTGTGGCCTTCTCGCAAGACCGTGCTGTGCAGGGTTCACATGCGCTGGAAACCTTTTAATCAGACGCTGCACAAAGGACGTCATTTTGGTGAGTCCATACCATTCCAAACTCGGCAACTTTGCCTCCATCTGAAGGAGAATTGCATTCTGACAATTGTTATCGAATCCAGGAGGCTTCTTAAGCAGACGAATTGATCATCAACTTGTGATGCTGGAGATGAAGCTTAGTGACGGGTTAGGGACACCTCGCCGATGGTGCTATCATCACAAGCTTTCAACTAGCAAAAATGGAAAGATAATGGAACATTACTAAATTTCTTGAGAATGAACATCGCTAGTTGTAAATTTCTTTTTGGGGATGGAAATATATAGAGGCAAAACAGGAGAGTTACTCCTTGGTCCAATACAATACCATTGAAAGTTGTACGCCTGCACTACCATGTCTGACTCTGCATACAACTGATATTCAATATAACCGGCTATGAGTGAATTATAAACCCTCAAATTTTCAGAACAAAAGATGTGATTGTTTCATGAAAATAAAATAAAGATATAAGGGTATGGATTTCAGTATCACATAGAGTTTGTATCTGGATAGTAAAGGCGAAAATCTCGGCTAATTCTAGATCAGTTTTTCATGCAAAGTTCTACAATGCTGTTGACTCACTCAGCCACTTAGGTATACAAGCAATCAAGTTAGACGTAAAAGAATAAATATCTCTAATCACTAATACACATGGCTAACAATACTATGTACATAAATTTGGTGCCAAATTTCTAGCTACCGAGTGAGACTTCAGCTCAGCCAGCTGTTGGACAACCATCTAAATCAGCTCGGTGGCTAGCACCATTCAAGTACTGATGAGAAGACCTTAGCCCTCTAATTCTCATGAACAAAGTATGAAAGGTCACAATGACTTGGGGGTGCCGAAATGCACTTATTATTATAAGGTCCTTGAGCCTGTGCCCAGAATCATTAAAGACTCTTAGAGTTCTTGTGCCCTAGCACTGTACCATTTCTTCTTGTCATCTATCCAGTCTACGTGTTTGACGCACCTCAAAGCAAATTTGAATCGCTCCTCGTTTTAATGCCGTAGTACAAACACGCCTATAATATTACGCGGCTGGGCTTCTTTCTAAGCGGCCTCCCCTCCACGAGAATGATCTAAAATAAGCATATCAATTCAAACCATACTCAAAGTAAGACATGTTGGCTATCATGTTGAGAAATGATATTCATTACGCGCGCACAGCAGATCTCATGTTCGAATCGCTGAAGTTTATATCCAATCGATCAAGCCACAATCCAAATTTCAAGTTGAACTTGCTGTTGACCACTTCTGTGAGGCAAAGATCGATAATGCAGTGACACCAATCAACCACACGGGAGAGTCGACGGCAAACGACATATCAAAATAAAGCCGTGATGCTAATGCTGAGAGATCCGCAATGCGCCAAAACATTCGGTATATCAAGTCACCCCATCACCCACCTGATATCTCTTCCCACACTCTAAATCCCATCATCGTGCTCAAGCTTTCAACCAAGAGCCCTCAGTTTCACGCACCACTCATTATCACAAGTTCATCGTTCCTAAGTATATCATTAAGCGAAGATGAGCCTCTCCATCTCAACCATGATTTCCGCTCTCAGCATTATCGCATTTTCCATTCCTGCTCCTCCACCAGCCGTCGATGTGACTATCACCATTGGTTTCGGTTTGAAGCAGGCTCAAAAAACTTGTGTTAACCCTGGCAGTGCGTACCTCCCATTCCACTTTCACGCCATTATTTGGCAAAACACCACCATGCACTCCACATGGCTTTGCTCCTCTTTCACAAGCCATCCCCTCAACCTCCCCCTCTTCCCTGTCCTCCTCACCAGCATCCCGGCCAACCCCAAACTCGTGTCCTCCCTTCGCTAATGCAATTGATACGCCAACTAGACCGCTGCTAAAGAGAGTTTCCTTGCTGCGAGCCCGCGAAATGCACGGCAACTTCTAGAGGCTCGATGTGTATTGAGTCGGAGACTGAAATCTAGTTGTGTGATAGATACAGTAACCGTCAACTGCTAATTAAGCGAAAGTACATAAACGCGAAAATCGCGAATCCTAGCCACCATCATTCTTTTTTGATATTGCAAAAATGCCACCTCAACGAAGAGCTTTACGCTCTATAACTAGGAATCAAATTAATAGAAAGCATCTTACTCTATATCAACGCGGTAGAGTAATAGGGAGGTTCGAAGAGGGCATCAAACAAGCTAATATCGTAAAGGAGCTATTTTTACACCCCGTAACCGTTCGATATACTATTTACTAACAATTAGTTCACTACGACGGCCTCGAAGCAGCGAAAGCCCCGCGGGGGAAATCATATACTAATCGCGATAAACGAATCCTCCTACGATACGTTCGTTTAAACCCAAAGGATATATACCTATAGGTTATTATAGCGTGTGGGCTCCGATGTTAGACCTCTACCGTCAAGACTATTCTCAAGAAGTACGGCATTACCAATTGGCGTGCAAAACGCCGTCCGTTATTGACGGAAGCTTACGTAGCTACTAGGCTTGCCTAGTGCCTCGCGTATAGGCACTGGAACTAGGAGGACTAGGGTATAGTCGTATAGAGTGACGAGTGTTTAGTAGAGCGGGGGCGGGGAAAACGACAAGAATAGGTCTTTCGAACACTAGTATAGAAATAGGATCGGGATAAGGTCTAAACATACGGTATAAATAAGAATATAAAGGTTATGGTCTAGGGATCCTTCTAGGACTACGGGAGAAGCAACCTCTATATTATGGACCGTGATTTCGAGTCTAAAAAGTATGGATATTCGGCCAACTCGTACCTCGAAGTTCTCGACGTAGAGGTAGCACTAGCTTTCGATAAAATAGAGCCCGGTTACGTATTTATACAAGACAATACACCTATACACTATACGTATAAGGTCCGCGAATAGTTTCGTCTTAGGGGTATTCCTTGCCTTCTAAACTGGCCTACGTACTCGCTAGACCTTAATCCTATTGAGTACGTCTGGTAGCACCTTAAAACACGGGTCTACGAGATGTTTCCTGACGTTATGGCCGAAAAAAGCGAGTCAGAAGCCGCAAGAGCGAGGCTAGAGAGCTATTTACAGGCTACGTGGGATACACTAGATCAGTCACTTTTCGACAATTTATATAAGAGTATACATAGTAGAATAGAGGCCTGTATCGCGGCGGACGGGTGGCATACAAAATACTAGAGGGTCTACGGTATTATAGTATATTTTTTTTATATATATATTATACGGACGAATCAGAGCTTTTAAATGATTCTATTTTTGTATTTTTAAACTTGTTAGTTAATTTAATATTAATAAAAGTATATGTTTCGAAAAAATCGGAATTTTCGTGTTCTTCGCTTCGTTTAATAGCAGTTGACTAGTACTGTAGGAGGTTGGTGCTGCCTCCGTCTTCGCCTCCTCTCTTTTTCTCCCCGTCTTTTCAAGGCCCGCCGATTAACTCTCCTAGTTAGGGTATAGTCATTGATTTTCTTGGTCCGCTGGATTTAGGCTGACTATGTGGTTTGCATTAAAAGTTAGGTTGAAGCTTCTGAGCACTGCTGCTGGCTCAGTTCGTGAGGATGGACATCGGAGGTGGCTGAACACTTGTCTTTTGGGAAGGATGGGATGGGAGCATGTTTGTCCTGATAGGTTTAGGTGGTACGAAGAGGTGGTACGAAGAGGGTACGAGCCAGTCATCACTTAGAGAACTCAAATCTATGCAAATAAACATGAGCATATATGAGTTAGTAATTCGACAATCCATATATGATCGTAATTCCCCTACTACGGTGCTTCGTGCTCACATTTTCGGAATGTTCAAATAACGAGTTCAGGGAATGAATATATATAGGGTCTCGGGTTTTGTTTCATTAATTGTCATTATTTTATTCCTGAAAAGCTACAATCGCCTCGATGACAAGTATGTCCAATATTGCAATTTTTTTACCTTAACCCACGCTATGCCATATATACCACACAGATAAGTGGTCAATCCCAAACGCAATGCTATGCAATCCAAATCTCATAAATAAACCTCTTCCCAAATCATATAAGTTTCAACCCCAACTTCGCAAGAATCAGCTCCGCTCCCTTCTCAGCAGCAACCATGATACCAAACTGCGGATTGACAGTCAAAGGCTCAACCACACTCCCATCCACCACATATAGATTCTTCATCCCTACCACCTTCAGGTTCGTATCCACACAACTGCCAATGCGACAGCTTGAACTCCAATGATTGACCTGGCCACGTGCATAGTCTGAGTAAGTAGTGATGTACGTTTGGATATCTTGCACGCTTGCCGTCTGTGGGATGTTAAGCGACGTCAACCCCGAGCCCGGCAGTTTGGCGAAGAGCTTGTGGATCCAGGTCGCGATGTCGAGAGCGTCTTGCGGGTTGGAGTAGTAGACGTTGCCATTTGCGCCAGGGACAAAGTTCGCATCCAGGACAACGGCGCCGGTAGAGAGGAGTCCGGAGGTCCCGTAGACGTTCAAAGTGATGGTGTTAGGAGAGGTGTAGGATGCATAGCCTGATGAGTCGATTGTGCCTTGCAGCCCAGCAATGGTGCCGTCTGCACGGGTGATAGTGTCCCAAAACACGGATGTTTCAGAAGCGAATGTGTAAGGACCGCTGCGACTTGAGAGGTAGAGTGCTGAATCTGTTGGGATGGGGTCTGAGTAGGAGTAGGTATAGGATTGAACAGAATCGCCAGAGAGCTCGATGAAAGTATTTGGGTTGTCGAATAATTTGTCACCAACGGCGGTGTTGTTGATCCACTTGGTGGGTGGAAGGTTAGATGCCAGTTTGCCTGCCGCCGAGAGGGATGCTAGAGTGGAGGCTGGACCGATTCCAGAATGCATCAATAGACCTGGGCTGGAAATTGCCCCACCACTGAGAATGACTTGGCCTTTGCACTTGGTGTGGATGAATGTCTCAACGCCGTTGACGAGAGCTGTAACTCCAGTGGCGCGACTTGAGTTTCTCTCAACACGGATGACCTGAACACCACTCTGAAGAGAAAAATTCGGTAAGGTCAGAGCATGCTGAAGATAATTGACCACGGGTCCTCCACGCTGCCCATTTGAGTAATCAAAAATGGGATATCCGAAAACCTCTGTCTTATTGTCGGCAGCAGCGTTGATATCGACATCCTTAAAGCCGAGTCCATCCACAATCCATTTACGAGCAGCATCGTAACCGGACTGAAGATAGCGAATACCGTCTTGGGAAGTGATATTTGTTGATGGCTGCTTGGCATACAGACGACGTGTAGCATTTTTCATATCAGCTGACTTCCATCCTGCTGGGAAGTAGAGATCATAATCGCTTGCTGGAGGCTCAAAGAAGAGACCTGCGTTGATTGATGAACTACCACCGATGTTGCAGCCACCATATGCGTTCATTACAGAACCACTGCACATAAGACCATTTCCATCAGAAAAGATAGACTTGTACAACCCTGGGACATCCACACGAGTGAGATTTGTTCCCTCAAGCCACGACTAATTACGTTAGCTGTTATAATTGTGTTTGTTGTAAGTAGACCTACAGGTCTCCGTGCAGATAGATCTCCTCCTGTGACACCATACGAAGGCCCTCCAACCTCAAGCAATAGAGTCTGCAGACCTGCCTCTGCGAGACGACTCGACACTGCTTTTTATCAGCTAGGCACTGTAATTTGAGTTCTGAAATTCTCACCGATGATTCCAGCCGGACCAGCTCCTACAATAATTGCGTCCCATTGCTCAGTAGTCCAGTCGGCAGCCACGGACATGGCACCAAGGCCAACGAGGAAAAGACGAGGAAGTGAAAACATTACAAGGTGTATAGATTGGAATAAAGTAGTGTTGGTAAGACGAGATGAACTCGAGGTATGAGCCTTACTTACATAGACAAAAAGCAAGACATAGTACGGGTTGCGCCGTCTTCTTGTACAACAGCTCATGAGCTGAAGTATGACGATCCTCTCGTTTCCGCCACTAAGTAAACAGAAAGGATCTTCTCGCTTCCGACAGGCCAAATGCTAGTCAGCCAGCGAAGAGCCGAGACAAGAGCTGAACAGAACAAGGCTTCAACAAGCAGAGTGAAAATAGAGGATCCCCAACCCTAGCCAACGAATCTTGTTACGAACGGAGAAACCGCTTGATCCTATTTTGGGTGCCCGGGAAAGGTCTCAATCGGTGTATGGCGGGGCGGGATACGAGAAGATGTCTTGGCTATCATCTTTGAAAATAAGCGTGATGATCTTGAAATTAGCTTCAAGCTTGAGAGGAAGAAGTTTCTTCGGGGTTTCCACTTATGACGATGATATGCATGTCGATATCGTATTCGATGCTCCTCAGCCTTACTCGTACTAAGCTCCGAGACTTGTAACATTGGGACGTTACGGTACTAATGGTATGATGCTGCCAATGACCGAATTCATGAGTATATTAACATTGAAGAAATGCACGAAAACAACAGCATAAGAGTTATCCAAGTTCCTGTTTTGTTGGAAATGAGGTTTTGAGCTGGGGGGTCGTGAATATAAAGTTTACCAGGTTGAAGGTGATGGGAAGGTTGATGGGTATGAGATGAGATGAGAGGAGCTCAGATTATGCGATGTCCCAGATGAGACTAGTGCGGATGGATACATCACATGACCAAATATATAACCTTAGGTAATGCCTCGGTTCTTTACTAGGGTACCATAGGTCATTTTGGAAGTCCAAGTAATATTTACATCAAAACATCACTCGACTCTTGCACAAGTAACATCCGCCACTTCTTTAAGAACCAAGGCTCAATCTGCCAGCTGTGCATATCCCATGAAAAGCCACCATTGACGACGATATCCTTCTTCAACTCCCGGTGATCGAACAAACGCGGTCTAGCGACAGACATAGCAATTGCCCGAGCTCTCAATGTAGGGAACGGCAAGAGATCAAGATATGCATGATGAGGATACATGATCTGCGGGAGTGTGGGTTGGAGATGTGGTGGGAATGAAGGATTGTATGCAGCTGCAACAAGGGCTTTGGGATCATCTGCTGGCGTCGTCTGGCGATAGAATGGTGACAAGTGTCTGGCTGTTAAAAGCTGAGAGATTGTGATGCCTAGCACATGAGCATTTCTCAGGGTCGCATAAAATACCGGTCTTTGGGTGAGGTCTAGCATATTTGCTACTGGATCGTTGTGGTTGGGAAATGGTGTTGTTTCCTCTGCCTCGTCTTGGATGGGATACAGTGCTGAACTGGCACCAATACTTCCACTTCTCTGATCAGTGACCGGAAAGTGGTACTGCTGGTTTGCAATCATGGGCTGAGGTGATGTCGACCCTACCGAGGATAATAACTGGGCGCCAGGAGACACCTGGAATTGTGGATCTACCCCCAGACTTTCAACATGGAGAGAATCCATGGATGTTGCTCCGAACCATGTGTTTGACGCAAGAAGCTCAGCTCCTGCTGTGAAGCCTGATGTAAGTGAGAGTTCGTTCCCATTCGCATCTGCATCTCCATCCTCGTTCGCATCATCGTCTATAATCCCAGGAGAAACATCCGGACTTTGATCCAGTGATGTAGTATACCAATCATGCTGATTCGATCGTGATGTAACCAGTGGTAGCTGAGATAAATCTCTTGAACTATTGATTAAACCACAAGTTTCTGTTGGAGCATTGAGGTGCTGGAGTGAGGTTCCTTCCGGAATTGCTATATTCTCGCGAGGTTGAAGTAATCTTGGGGTTTTGCTTTTCTCGGTTTCTGCATAAAGGATTTGTTGTTTCTTGTCTTTCTGTCTCTGTCCTGATACATGCTCAGTAACTGTCACCCTTTCTGAGCTACGGCGGTATCGAAGCTTACGATATGCTTGCTGAGCCACTCGATTCTGCTCTTTCCGGGCCTTTGTCAAAATCCGTTTTTGCACCCTTCCATTACCCACTCTCAATTGATCCATTTCAAGACGAAATATGATGTTCCAACTATGATGAGGTCAAGCCGCATCAGCTGGGAGTAAGCCATAAGCCCTGTTGGTGCAATTGGATTATTGGACAATTCCATCGGGGTTACGTCTAACTCCGTTTGACTGGCTTACGGTCAAGCAGCCAATCACAAATTCACGCTACTCAAGATATACTTTCATTACTTTGAGCCTCTTCCGCATTTTGTCCTGGCTTATGTTGCTTGTCGAATCCAAGCTTGCTATCATGTTCGTCCATTTGATCAGTTAGTCTTGGAACATGATGGGCAATGAAGTCGTAAGCCATTCGCATGTAAATGCACACATGTTGGTGGCTCGTACTGGGTCATGAAAGTATATAAAAGCTGTTCAGTCCTGTTGCAAGTCATATTAACTTCATCATTTCCAGTTCAAGTTAAACCACTACTACCACAGCCAACATCCAAGTCATAAAACCATGTCTTCTCAGGCCAAAAAGATCATTGTTGTATTTGGAGCAACAGGCAACCAAGGCTTCTCGGTTGCACAGGCCTTCCTCGCCCTTTCGAACTGGCACGTCCGTTGCATCACTCGCTCCCCATCATCCTTAGCAGCTCTCTCCCTCGCCTCCTCTGGCGCCGAAATAACCCAAGCCGACATTTCAGACCCAAATTCCCTCGTCCCAGCCCTGACCAAGGCCAGTGCCGTATTCCTCAACACCGACTTCTGGGCAACATACCAATCCGCACTTTCTGATCCCGCAACAGCTTCAAAGGCAAGCGAGCTTGGCTTTAAATATGAGCTCCAGAACGGCAAGAACGTAGTCGATGCAGCGGCCTCTGTCCCCGAGCTTGAGCGATTTGTCTACTCTGCTCTTGGACCAGCGAACAGACATTCCAAGGGAAGATATCCATCGATGCATTGGGATGCCAAGGCCGGGATTGTGGACTACATCTCCTCAACCTATCCTTCACTTAAGGCAAAAACCTCGTATATCTATCTGGGCGCCTACAATACCAATGCGTTCCTCACACCCCATCTCAGTCCTGCCACTAACATGCACCAATTCATCATGCCCTTCCGAGCAAGCTCTCGAATGCCAATCGTTGATCCTAAACATTCCACTGGTCCCTTCGTCCGCGCGCTCATTGAAGACGAAAAGCCAGATATCACGCTGCTAGCGTATGACCCAGACAGCTATGTTGATATGCATGAGCTTGTTGCGTTGTGGAGTCGAGTCACCGGAAAGAAAGCAGAGTTCGTACCAACTAGTCGTGAGGATATGAATGCTAGGTTTGGAATTCCAATGGAGATTCTGGCAGGACCGGCGTTTATTGATGAGTTTGGGTATATGGGTGGTGTGGAGGGTTATATTGAGCCCAAGGACTTGAAGAGAAAAGTTGAGACTGTCAGTTTTGAGAATTGGTTGAAGACGCAGCAAAGTGCTTAAGTCTAGGGAGATGGGAGCTGGGAGCTGAGAGAACTTTAGATACTTAAGCTATATAGTGAGTACGAGGCGTTTTGTGCATACCTCATGGCGTTTAGCGACCTTAACCTCATATATATTTGCTCATTTAAGTCTACTCAAGTATTGAATCGTTTGCAAGGCTATTGGTGTATCAAAACAGATTGTCATAATTACACATCTCCTCTGTCGTGCATTTTTTCATTAGTATAATTTTTGTTCATTCATCTCCCGCTTTAAATCTCGAGCCTTGTGCAGGGAATTATAGGACTAGGAGTGTGCCCCAGGTTGCCTCTAGCAGTGTAACTTGACTGTTCTAAACTACAGTCAGTAGCCAAGACCTCGTTTAGGGACAACCCTTGGTAAAAGATAGGGGATGAAAACTCGCTTACTGTACTTGTACTACACTCTCAAACAGAAACTCGATGCAGCAGTAGCGATACATCTTTTACGACTCTCAAAGAGGTGCACTAGAAGCAGAACACCTGGAGAGATTACGATTCTAGTCAACTATATATCCGGATTGCTTCGGTCAAGGAAGTCTTGGGAGGCAATGTTCTTTACTAGATTACGCAATGGGTGTTGTCAATTTAGGAGAAACGCGATTGCTATGGAATTCTTCAAGAACTAGTCTATCTTATTCTAATGATTGTGTCACTCTACTCTTATGTCTATGTTTAGCTTCCACATATCTAGACAGGCAACTCCGGCTTCCTTCCATAAACGAAATTGCTACAAAGTTAGTCCAATCACCACATATCCGATGAAAGGTCAAACTTACATAGGCATATAGGCATGAACATTCGTATCCTTAATATCCTCTCTCACCTCGACCAAAAACTCCTTAATCTTATCGGCCTCCCACCCCAGCGCCCCCATAACCTTCAGACTAATCGCCTCCAAGCCCTTCAGCAAATCCGCCTGAAAGTACAATGCAACATGCTTGAAGTACCTGCCCGCAGCCCACGCGCTCGTCGGCCAAAAGAAGCGCTTCTCCACCACGTCCACGAAGCCAATCTCTTCCATCCAGCGTTTGTAGTGCTGGGCGTTCGTCCACGGGCGTCCGGACGACGCTGCCCCTTCCACGACCAGGTTGCTCCATTTGTAGAACGCCCTGTCTGTAGGCGGTGGCCCGATATACTGGAATGGGAAGGTGCCGTCTTGCAGCTCGAGAATCCCGCCCGGAGCGAGCGCGTCGAAGGCTTGCCGGATTACGGCCGACGGGTCCGTGAAGCAGGAGAGCAGGGCCCGTCCGTGGATGTAGTCGAATTTGGTGCTGAAGTTCCATTCGTCTTCTGCGTCGTCAATTTCGAAGCGGAGGTTGGGTGGGAGGCTGGTGGTGGGGGTTAGTTCTTGTGTGATGGGATGAGACGGGATGGCGATAGGAGGAAGGGAGGGATGGAAAAACTGGAAGTATAATACTAGAGTGGCTGGATGGTACTGAGATCTGTGCCTAGGACTGAGGCATTTGGATATTGCTCGGCTGGAAGAGGATGTGAGCATTCAGTGTACGACTTCACGTCGTAATGTAGATAAGACTAACCGAACTCGATTGCCCAAATTCCCGTGCCTGTGCCGCAGTTAGACGTAATCGTAAGGAGTAATCAGGGGAGGAGGGGGGTCATACCAGTTGCGACATCCAAGACGTTGTGGATCTTACTCTCGTCTAATGGAGCTAAATGAAGCCTGCCATCTGTGGCAATCAAGAAGAGCGTATGCTGCAGGTCTAGCGAGTTCAGCTCAGCTTCACTCGTAAGAGTGAAGACTGAAACTCACCTAATCTCTCTTGCTCTTCCTACCATTGTGAAAATCAGAAGCCAATTATGAGATCTTAACCACAACGAGACTTACCTCGTCATTTGGAAGCGGGTATTCTGATACGATCCCGTCAGATCTCAACAACCTCAAATATTATACCGATAAGATTGACTTACTCCCTTGTTTGAAACTCGTGTACGTCCTGCCATTCTCCTCGATGTTGCGATAATCGCTCGACCGCAACGACGCCGTTGAAGTACTTTCAAACCCGCCATTAGCTGCCACCCACCACATAAACTTAGCAAAGAGAACTAACGCCATGCTCATGCTGCCAAGACCTGAGTCCGCTATACTCTGTCGCAAGTCAGCAAATTTTTAGTCCACATATGAATATATCGACAAGGGAACCCACGTTATCGTCATCAACACTCGGCAACGAGGGCGCACTCCCACTGCCCCACGGCATAGTGGAAGATTGCACCACCGATTCCGTGGCAGTCTCACCAGGAACAGAGGTAGAGCCCAGAACGGAAGCCGAACCGAGTCCATCGTTAGCAGTTGCCATGACTCTCGCGAATGAGGTTGTGGTGGTGGCGGTAGTAGTGGTGGTACAAAGTGTAATTAGCGTTTGTAAGTGGGAATGTGATATCTGAGGGGAACGGGGAACAAGGAACGGGAGGGGAATAAGGAACGGAACGGATAGACGCGAATCAAGCATGCGGGCAGACGGCACAAGAATTACTGTATGTGTGCATGCGAGACTAGGACCCAAGAAGCGAGTGCATGAGCATCCTGGTAGAGGAGGTGGTGGTGATAGGGAGATGTGAGATGTCGTGCTTAAGCGAGCAGAGGGGTTGAATTGATTTCACATCGAGAATGGATTGGGAAAGCTTCACCATGAAAACGGCATTTTCATTCAAGGATGTAGGCACAGTTTGGGATTAGTTTGACACACTGAAACTAAGAATAAAAGGTAGGGAAGGCTTGCTCTTTTGATCGTGTTGATCATTTTGTGAGATACGCCAATGATGATTGAAACGTCAGAAATGAGGATTTGAGACCGAATTCCATTTCGGGACGAAGTAAATCCCATATATATTTTGGTCAAGGAGAAACCAACAAGTAGGATTTGACATCTCGTTGTTGGGTGATGAAGGAGATGATTGATAAGGATCGCGGGCCTTAGACAGCAATTGACTTTTGTTTCGTCCATACTGGAATTTCATCTTCTGTATGCGCTTGATGTACACGGAAGCCACCTGAAAGCATTCATGCAATGCAGTAATATTACAACCGAACAATCTGCAACCCCAAATTGTCTGCGAACGACCTGATCAACAGAGGGTATACCATCCATGCGCCATGATACCAATGTCCAGATCCAGGACCCATTTACGCCAATCCACCATCTCGACCCCACACAAATACAATTGTTTATTCCTTCGGTGTCCCCACATCACCCACACTGCTACCCGCTGTTCGATTACTTCTGACCAGATTTGGAAATACCATATCACTCTCTATATCGTCCATATCCGGCAAATCGCTCAGATCACTCTCATCATCGGCGTCATCCTGCACGCTGCCCCTTTCACTCTCTTCACCGTCGCCATGGCCATTGTCGTCTCTAGACGCTTCCCTCCCATTCAGAGTGCGAGCGGCGGAACCACTGCCACTTACGCTTCGCCGCTGGCGGCCTGACCCCGAGCCTGATCCATCGTTGGATCCAAGAATCAAAGCCTGTGATGGCCCAGAAAGCGAAGGGCGAGATCCAGCAGATGCAATTGCGCGTGGCGCTTCAGTAGGTCGATTGACTGCCATTTCTGCCCGGCGGAGAATTTCACGACGGCCGATAGTACCGACTTTTCGAGGTCGAGATGCCTCAGATCCAGCAAAAGTGACGGGTATAGGCACCTGAGCGCCATCCATATCCATTACAAGATTTGCAAGATTCATCGGTCCTAGTGAGCGTGGTGTTGGAGAAACAGCTGGTTCGTTTTCCACTTGAGCAGACTGTAATGAATGAGGATGTGGACCTGGTAAGTTCTTGGCAATGTGAAGGTAAAGCACAGCCCAAGATTCACTGATCAGATCATCAATCGGTGCTGGCGGTTTCATATAATTTGCGTTAAGCTTCTTCAGCTCTGTGGCTTCACGAAGTGCGTCCAAGGCCGGATGTTGATTGGCCGGATCAGCAATCCATGCCGTCAGTCGATCCGAATATACTTCAAACTCTTCATGGCTTTCGCCCTTGAATGATTCTTCTGAAGCTGGAATATTAGCTACCCGTCGAATGAGACGTAGGTAGGTGGTACAGCATTCAGTCCAAACAGCACTAAATCTAAAGAAGTCTGGACTTCTTTTCCGCACCCGTCTAATCAAAGCCTCCATGTTTGTCTTATCGTTAACTTTGGAGAGGAGCTTGATCATTAAGGAGACATATCTTTCCATATAAACGCAATGGCGACCTGCTCGCTCTGCCTCGGGTTTCCACACCTGTATAGACATGGTTTTTGTAAAGATCGATTGTCTGAAGGCATCTATGGCTGCCTGAGCCTGTAGGTAGTCGGGATTCGCAAGGTCGTAAATGATGTTAACAGCTCTCCAAACCATACGGTGATGCCAACCTTGCTTATCATATTGACCCAGGTGTCGAATATATTCAAGAATATACTTCTCCCATAGCCCGTAATCAGTAATAGAAACCGCTTCGCCCTTTTTGGGTGCAAATGGCTGTTGCTGCAATAGATCCGCTCCATCTTGTATGCCCATGGCTCCAAGTATGACAAACTTATGGACAATCGATACTAGCTTGTAGTGTGGCTCAAGAATAGGCTCTGATCGACTGTCTCGGGGTCTGGGAACTGTTGCTATAGCTTTCACAAATGATTTGAGAACTTGCTCAACAGTTGGCTTGTTCGCCTTGACCTTCACGTCATACTCATCCTCAGCCTTGCAGTACATCTTCCACAAGCACTTGCCAAGCATAAAATGACCCCTAGCCAAGTTAGCACCACCACTACTACTTTAGCTGAATTCAAACTCACATCCAATTGTTGGGCCGGTCTTGGAGAGACGCCTTGAAAAGTTGCGCTGCGTATTTCCATACCCTGTACCTCGTCATTTCCTCATGCAAATGCTTCTTGTACATACCCGATGGACCACTCATGTGCTTCTCAAAATCATCAACCCAGAAGGCTTCCATGACAAATGGCTCCCTGGAGGAGGCATACATACGCATGCCAAAGTCATAGTACATTTCCGAGAGTTTCTCTGAGGTTTCATGAGAATGGTCTGCTGAACGCATGGCACAAGACAATGCAATAGCATAGCAATGAATAGCACTACGCTGCAGCCTCACGATACCTTTATCCTCTTTTTGATTATTGATCTTATCGGCACTCCACATGACTTCTTCTTCCAGCTCAAAATCAAAGCATTGAGCCATGCGAAACCAAGTTTCCCAGTGGTTTGCATCAAATTGTAGTTGTAGTCTGAAGAAAGATGCTCCAATACGAAGATCATCTTGTTGTGCACCTGGGCCAACTCTTTTTTGCGCCCGAGACTTTGTAAGTGCTATCATACCGAGAAGGAAGTACCAGTGCTTATCTGCTAGAGGAGACTCTGGAGTGGTTGCAGGAAGCGAGTCAACCTGAAGTTGACCTTTCCACGCTTTGTACAGATCGAGTGGCCGAATAGATGTCTTGAGATATTCAGTGTAATTGCGAAGATTGTGGAGCATCTGAAATGACTGCTTTGTAGGTCCAACAGCGGTCTGCATTCTCTCGATCGTACCGCGAAGCTCGTGCTTGAGCAGATCTTTCATCGGCATGCTACTAGCCAAGATTATGACTTGATCCGCAATGTTCAACACCGTGCGTCTATCCAGCTGTTCCACTGGACATCCGTGATCTTCAAGCATGTATGTGCCGACTCCAAGACTGATACCGTACAAGTCAAAAAGGACTTGGCCAATGTAGTCCTCCCATCTGTCGATGTGTTTCAAGCGAATCATTTCCACCTTCATCATCTTCAAGAAAATCTTATTTGATGTCCGACAAGCCTTCCGCATGCCGAGTGTATAGTGCACCAGGGCAAGATAATCTGCAAGATCATGATCGGGAGTGAGAAAGCTCTCTACATTTTGCGTCATAGCTTCCTTGATCATTGTGTATTGCAAGGCCCATGTGCGTACCTGCATTTCTTTCAATTTGTTGAAGAATAGATGATATGAGCCATTTGGAAGCAAGAATGCGGCAGACTCAGGAAGTTTAGTCATCCCTACTCGGATTTCATCATCGTACACAGCTGCCGTGTGTAATAGCCTACTCAGTTGAGCAAGTGCAGCACATGTTGATTTGATATGTCGGTCATCGATGATTTCGAAACATGTTGTCGCATCATTAAGTGCAAGACTGAGAGCCTTGACTAATTGATCATCTAAAGCTTTGAGCCATCTTAAAAGTTCGTGATGACGCGAGGCTTGATTACTATCAATGTAGTCGGTCGTTCGGAAGGTTTCCATGATTATTTCAATGCACTTCAAGTAGCAGGAAAGCACCTTTGTGTTGTAACTGATACTAGCATAAGCTTCGCAAAGCCTTTGCCACAAGTAGAGACGAAGTGATATGCTCCCGGTTTTCAAGAACTTCCACATGTCTCTTAAGCCGACCGAGATGTTGTCTGTTCGGTGAGGACTAGAGTCGCCATCGAGCATATCTGAGCGAGAAGAATCAGGGTCCAAAACGGGCTCGAGAGTTTCAATGATTGTTATTGGATCCGAATTCTGGGTTTGGAACAGGTTATAGAAGAAATCCATGCTGCTCAATCTTGACACTTCTCGTTCCGCGGCTTCGATGGAAATTTGAGGCATGACTGCATTATTTTGAAGTTCGATCAACACACCACCAGCGTCTCGTAGTGTAGATTTCAGATCTGACCAGCATATGACTTTGTGTTCACGAGAAACACCTTCAGACACCGTGGCGCAAAAGACTGTTGCCCACAAGTATCGAAGCTGAAGATGGTCTGTCACATCTGGAGAACGCATGCTGATTACGTCGCCGGCAAGCTCTTTCCATCTGTCTAATTGGTCATTTGTCTTCACTCGAACTTCAAACTCCACAACACTATCCGGCGACGTAATTCGAGTGTATAAATCAATATTTAGCTCGAAAATTGTTTGTACCATCTCCTGCAACATTCCAAGCTTTTCATGATCTGCATTCTCGAGCTCAAAGGTCAGGCGTTGGTAAAGCTCCACGTGCACGATGCTAATAAGGCGCACTGCTGCTGTCTTCACAGGTATATTCCAGAGGTGTGTTGTATATGTTGGTAGAACCGTGCACAGCCACTCCCATATGGCATCCTGAAGAGGCAGCCAGGATCCATTCAGCAATTTGGCAAACAATTCAAGGCCTTTAGAGTCGTCAAAATCCGGAATGCTACTACATTTCAACGGACCGGTTTTTGAGTGCTCGAGAAAAGCTGCTAATCCAGCATTTGCAGTTCCTGAAGAAGTACCCAGAATTTCCGAAGGGTTGCAGGAAATAAATATGGAGGCCATGGAATCATTCCAAGTTCTCAAAATATCTCGCAAGTCTCTCATAGCCGTATTTTTCAGAATCTCAGCGCGATCGAATGGGGTTTCGAGAGCTATTGCAGTACGCAGATCTTCCGAAGAACCCAAATCGTCCACTCCCACCTTGGTCAATAAGTTTCCAACAAAGTTAAACACATCCTCATCTGCTTTGATGAACACTGCAAGCTTTTCAGCAAACTGGGCAGCTTGATCAAGCGGACCTTCGGTCGTATGATCGCGATCTCGAATACGTTTGCTCCGTTTCTGAGTGCCGCTATCGTCTTCTGGCGTCGCACGAATCCCAGCTGTAGATTGGGACCGTTTCCTATTTGGAAGAGCAACACTGGACTCGCGAGTATCATCTGATATAGGGATCGTTGTAGTGGTAGTCTCATTTGCATCATTTACTGCTTCTGTATCAGCAGTCATAATGATCGATACAGCACGTCCAGATTCACCCGGTTCGGCGGATGGAGAAGCTATAATGGGCGCATCATCCATAATTTGATCGGGGACATTTGGAAGAGCTACTGCAAGAATGGGTTCAGATGCCATTATCATAGGAGGGAGAAGAAGGGTGACGCGAGACTCAGATGTGCCTCCAGTTTGAAAGAAGTGGTTCCATAGCATTTCGCCAACTGTTGCCCATGTTCGTACGGGAACATGGATCTCGATGATGCCAGTTTGGTCTGCTGTTTGTCTGGTTCGATGGACTGCGAGATCCTTCGTTGGATCTGGTAGGAAAGCATACGGGTCCATATGAGGAGTGAGGAAGGATGGCATTGACTTTTCAACAAAGGGCGCCATAATCGGATGGGATAGAGCTGTCTCATCGGAGAGGATCTCCAGATGTTGCAACAGCTGCTCACCAGCGAATCCTTCTTCTAGTGAAGACGGGTCAATTTCTCTGACTGTCGGGTCGTCATCAACTTCGACAGCTGCCTCCAGGCAATATCGAGCTATCCTGCGACTGCCCAGCATTGCACCCACTCGTGCAGCCTTCCTCCATAGCTCGGTATCCGACTCATCACTGACAAGAGCACGAGAAAAATAATCAATCGCAGCTTTTGCTTGATAGTCTAGATTTGTTTGCTCCAAGCGCTGATCAAAGTTCAATGTGCCCTTAACACAGTCCAGAATAAATTGGCCGTGGTTCTTGTAGGAGAGGTAGAGAATCTGAGGCAGGGTGCTAGGTGGTCCATCCGCTCCAGCAGCAGCCAATTCGAGACCTAAGGCGTATGAAGCATCAAGTTCCAGCTCTGGGTGATTGTATACTCGTTCGAATTCGGACTGACTTTCGGGGTATAAGAAAATCTCGGACCTAAATAGTCTCGTGTATGCATCTGCTGCCTCGGAGTAATGGTTAACACCCTGGGCATGAAGCTTCAAGGCGGCTTGGTAGAGCTTGAGGGCTTCTTCAATCTGTATCTCCTTGGTATTGTCGACCTCATCGTCAGAGTGCTCATCAGGCTCGATGTTCAAAGCCGTCCAACTTGCCTAAGATACTGTTAAAAATATTCTGTCTCTTCCTACCCGAACCAACTTACCATTGTAGCGGAAATCAGGACGTTTATTGAGAAATACTATTGCGCATCGCATCAAACACAAGAACACCAGATGGTTGGCGGATTCAGAACAGTAAGTAGGAGTGTAGTTCTGCGTGCGCGCAGTACTAGATAGTATCTTTGGGCCAATTTGATGGCGTCAGCTTTATATCGAGCTGGAAGTCTTGACGCAGTATATTTATTGTACAAGGCAGTATTCAGTGATGTCGTGGGTGTTGCTGGGAGTTATGAGCCAGCTCTAAATCAATAGGCAGGTAGAGACAGGTGTTGCAGAAGTCTGCAGACCAGTGAAGCTGGTGGGTGATTTCACGAGGCAGCACAGTACATTGATATGCAGTTTCTTGCTGGCAACGTCAATTAGCTTCAAAAAGCATCGACGCATTGAAGCAGGTGTTATGTTGAAGACCGAGGAAATATACTGCCGCAGGCGGTGAAGGACGAAATGGCGACGAGTCGCGGTCGTGCGATCAACAACTACCAACCACTGCATACATCCGACGTGTCAAAAGTATATTCGATTATTGTTAATCAACCGGCAAGACTTCCATTCAGCATCTTTACGAACTCGATATCTTTAGATAACGGAGACTACTAGGACTATTCTTTGTATGAGTCGATGAGTCAATCTACCGAAAGAAGACTCCAATATTAGCTTGCTTAACTTATTAGCGACATAGGTACATCTCATTGAAAGGTGGCAGGAATGCCATTTCCCTCTCTTTTTTCTGTAGCCTGACCCGAGGCTCTACATCTAAATGTATAGAGCATCAGTATATTACATGGCCTCACCGTTACTATACAAATCTGATGTGGACGAAGCCGATTTCAGGCACAGCCTCATGATCCCATTGCGTGATGTCTCATCGTCCATGAATTTTCTTCATTCTTTCCAAGACACATCGCCAAATAGTAGGTTCGTCAGATAAGCTAGAGTGGTTGAGCCTTATAGATAGTCATTGAGGTAACTAAAGGAGCAAGATCATCTCTTAAATGTTTTCCTTCTAGTCGACTCCATCAGCTAATTTCATGTTATTGGGGTTGTGTGTTCATGCGCTAAAGAATGACCTTAAGTCAGTGGAGACGCTATCTAAGGCTCTCCGCTTCTTGGAGCATATTCAATTTTGGCTCTCGCTTTCAGACATCAACGCGGCTGGGTTGGCTGTCATATGCAATGTCTCGTTGCGAGAAGGATCGTGGCTCTCAGATAGTCATGCGTGTTCTTCCGAAGGATTGCCTTGCATCCGCCACGTCGAGACCTTCTTTCTTTTCTACCGAAGAGTCAGTATCACAAGGAAGTTTCATTGGAGTCTCTTTTTCAGCTTTTCATCCATCCCACCCAGAAAGGCAATGCGGCTTGCATAAGCGAGCCATGTGCTCCCAAATGTCTGGAGCCTTGCATACGATACTGAACACCCTCCGATATTTTATGGCATATATGGTCTCAGGCACATTATCTCAGAATCATCTAAAGATAAGTTTGTTCCTCATGTCGTCGCGGGCCGGTAAGAAGAGATATTGGCGCTATGTCCCGTTCACACCAGCAGAGTGATGAGCTCTTCCTACCACCATCAGCACACCCACACAGGGAATCCTTTTTTGACCATCCGTTGAGTCCTACGTATATGTACGACGAAGAAACAGGCACTTTCAAAACGATCTGGCCGCCAACTTCAGCAATACCAACAGAGACGGATACCATCGATGAAGCAGCATATTGGGAAGATGTTAAACCTCCATCTCCTCTTCGGACACCACCAAGGAAGCAGGTATATCAACCTCCTCCAATCGATATTCAGCATGTGCAGGTGAAGGCACATGGCTACTTTGACAAAGAACTACACTTTGATACAACTGTCGCCACCCAACCTACTATCGAAGCGAGAAGAGCATCTCCGGAAACACAAATAGCTGTGCCAGGACTGGCGACTGTTCATTTGAGATCTGATCTTGAAGGTACCGCAGCCTTACCACCGCCACACAGGACAACGATAACCTTATATGACAAACCTGTAAATGAATACGATGATTTTGATCGAGGAGGTTTGGTTGCTGATGATGTCTCTGAAGTCTCCTTCTCAGAAGACACCCCTGTGAGCCCGAACGACGACAGGACGATTCTATCATCGAATCGCGAAACGATTCAACCAAAATTTGAGACATCTACTGCAAAGTTGTGGTCGACCCCAAGGCGTGATGTTGCCGCAGAAGCACCGATAGTAGTGCATCCCGAGCCAAGCGAGGTCGAGTATTCACATCCATACCAAGCGAATCATCTAGATGATTCCGACTCACGGCATCACAAGCCAAGAATCCTATCAGATCCTGGGGGAGGATACAATATGGCACAAGCCCATTCTATGTACGGACGCTCAGCCGACACGAGCATGGCCCAGGGAGGGGTGAGGCAAAGTTATCAAAGACCACCGGAACCGCAATATCAACAGCAGCAGCAGCAATCGCCTCACCCACAACGTCCACAGCAAGATAGGCAACGGATATTCTCCGATCCTGGAACTAGTCAGCACTGGACATTGCAGCAAGGATACCAAAGAGAGCAGGACGAGCGCCAGCAGAGGCCAAGGTTATTTTCCGAACCTGCTGGAGGGAGCCATTGGGAACGGCGACGGGATATGGCGACGGGAAGGAGCTCGGTACCGCCTCCTATAAGTGCATATCAGGAAAACTCAAGCTCTTCGTTCAAAGTTCATCATGTTCAACGTATTCCGGTTGGAAGTCTGGATTTCCAGGTGATGCGACCGAATAAGGAGGAGGGCAAGAAACTGAGCAAGTGGAAAAGGCTAAAGGGATATCTGTCTTGAAGCGACTCGAGGCTACAGAGAAAATTTCGACATTATTGGAGATCGATCCAGACTTCTTCACAAATTGGATTCGAAGCAGATCATTGTGTACCTCAATAGAAACACCAGACTTATACGCTCAGGTAGAAGTTGAATGTCATTCCACAACTTTTACACGGTGTGAAGACAGAGATCTACTGGCGCACTGAAACTGCAACCATGTACATCATGTCCAAGCTTATGCTCACATCATATTCTGAACCCACCATTTGGTCCCACATCAGGTCGACGAAACCTTTCAGAAACGCATTTTCACTCTTCTTCGGGCCTTTTGTTAATACATGGGCCATAATTTCGAAGTTGGTCGTAATCGCCACGCGTGAATAAATACGCTAAACGGCTGTAATTGTGCCATGTAGTCACATTTGATGGAGAACGTTGCAGGCAACATTTTTACAGTTCGATGTGACAAATTATCCGAATTTTTTTCTGTTCACTCGACGCGCTCACGGTGGACGACACCACTCGAGGACACATTCGGGGTTGACGATATGGAAGTTATGGAAGTTGTTATTTGGTTGGTGTGACAGAGGAAATCTTTTGACTGTCTAAGGTGGGGACGAGAATGGAGACGAGAACAGGTTCGTGGCTGCGTAGTATTGAGTTCGAGCACCGTTGGTATACCAGGTACTACGAAGAAGTCGGGAAGCTTCTGAGTGTGTTAGAAAGACCGCAAGATGTAGTCATTCGCCTGGAACTAATTTTCAAACTAGTAAATCAGTACTTGCATATTGCAAGATTAAACTTCACCTTCCTCAGTACTTTAAAGTTCAACTGTCCGTTTCTTCATGTTCAATTCTTCATTTCAGCCTGGAGTATTTTCGAATCGCGTCCCGTCAACCTTCGACTTGACTTTCTGACTTGAACAATATCATGTCAGCTTCTCAACTGAACTTCACATCTTTCCACTCCCTAACTTTCATCCTTTCTGGATAGAAGTTTTCTCATTCCCATCCATTCTCTCAACTCCTCACGCATATCAACAGCCTCCTTCCACCATCCACGGAGAATACCCAACGATCTTAACTTTAACCTGCCTCAACAAAACCCAACTATAAGCTTTGGAATCTGGGTCGCGGTTGCAAAAAGCTACAACGAGCTCATCCGCAGTCGCGAAATCATGCCTGCTTCAAACGCAAACGCAAACACCGGCACCAAAGGAAAGTCGAATGCAAACCAAACGCAAAGTCCCGCAAAATCAGCAACAAAACCAAAGCAAACAAACAACGCCATGGCAGGAGCAACAAACAACAACAATAAGAGACCAAGAGGAGCAGCAGCAAACAGCCAAGCTACCGAACATGCTGAAACAGCTTCCAATGGTAGCAGGAACAGCTCTCCAAACATGCCTCCTCCTAAGAAGAAATTTAAGCTGAACTTCTCGTGAGTTTGGCTCTTTCTTAACCCAACTTCTATCTCACCGAGATAAACTGACAATGCAATCCAGCAAGCCCGACGCACCCATGGTGAAGCTCCTCATCGGGGCAGACGAAGTCGCCTTCGCAATCCATAAAGACGCCATTTGCACTCACTCCTCCTATTTCCGCAGCATCTTCAACGATCACAGCATCACGACCACGGAAGGCGAAGTCGAGACCAAGATCATCAAGCTCCTCGCCGTCGAACCAAAGGTCTTCGGCCTATTCAGCAATTACATCTACACCCAAGAGGTCGAGCACGACGGAGACACGGCGCTCGAGGTCATGGAGCTCGCTAAGCTGTGGAGTCATGCTGAGGAGTGGAATGTTCCTGGACTGCAGAACAAGGTGGTGGAGTTCTTGGTCCCTATGGTGGCTGATGAGCAGTTTGGTGTCGGAATTGGCGGTGATGCTGGTGTTTATGAGGGCAGCTTACTTCAGGAGTTTGTTGAACATGCGTATGCCGCCACGACTGCGACGGTTGACGGCAACAAGCCTCTTAAAAGACTAGCGGCATTGAAGGTGATGACGCGGGTTTCTCGCGCTGGTGGCTCTCGCTCAATCAGAGAGTGGTCGAATGATTTCCCCGAGGGACTAGTCATGGATCTTGCGGAGGCGTTGATTGAGCATTTCAATGGTCTGCCTAAGGGAGCGAGAACACCAAGATTTAATGTCGCTTCTTATTGCGTTTGCGAGGAAGATTGAGGTGGTGGATGGATTGTGGGGGCTGTCTGTGGGAATAGTACGCATGGTGGTAAGGTCCGATGATGATGGTGGGTAAGTCCTCCTCGAAGCAAGTATTTTATCATTTTTCTAGATGGCAGGACACCAAGATCTTAGGGTAGCTGGGCGGATAGTAGGAAGTGTATCGGCTACCACAATAACATATCATTTCTACATACTATGCTAGTCGTTTGTCTTGAAGATGTCTTAATTCTCTTGAAAGAATATTCTTAAGAAGCAGATTTCAAGCTCCTCTTTGAGCAAGACAATTATGTGAACTGTGCAGTGTTTAATTCGAATCTGAATGAGAATCGCATGTCTAACCGAGATCGCTTGATTTGACTAGCCTTCCCCTCCCCAGACGTGGTCTTCTACTCTGGTAGATAGCTCATTCATGCTTCCATACTGAGCTACATGACTATTCTTTTTAATTCAAACAATCAAAGGGAAATGAGGGTGTTTCAACGGTTACAAAGAGACTGGATTGCTAGATTTCACACGAGAAGGTTCTAGTGGCCGCTTGATATAAATTTGAACTCAGCCGAAACTCTAAAGATCTTCATGTTACCAGACACCTTTCAAATAAATACACCAAGTAAGGTGGTGACTGCCAAGTTTAGCGAACTTGAAGTCACGATCAAAATGTCTGATAATTTGTTTGGTGTCCACGGCCCCGATCTGCAACCGCATATCATCAAACAACCGTTAACCCGGCGGAAAGATCGAAAGTCCTCAACCCTTCGTCGTGCTTCCAAATATCGCGCAAACATGGAAGAAAAAGAACAGACTCGAGAGCGGGACGAGCAGGCTCCTATTTTCATGTAACTTGCGCGCGCTCCAAACTTCTGTAACAATGCTGACTCCCTGCAGCGGCTCGCAGCTTGTTGTCGAGATCACGGTGTCGATCCCAGACCAATCTCCTGCTGACAACAATCTGCAAACATTCACAATCCACAGACACGTCTTGGCATACTATTCCCTCCTCTTCCGTCGCACTTTTGAGGCGCAAGAGCTGGCACAAGCACAAGGCCAAATATCCACCAACGAAGACCAGAACACAAACGCAGAATTTGAATTCGAAATCAACAGCATCACGCCCTCTCACTTCGCCACGATAACCAACTGGCTCTATAACCGCGTCCTTCTCTCTCCCACCGGCGAGACCATCAACAACATCCTCGCGCTCGCCGAGATCTGGAAGGGTGCTGAATATCTCGAGATCAGCGGTCTACAGCACGAAGTAGTGCAATCAATCGAGATCCTGTGCGCAGAGAAAAAGGTCAGCATGTCTGAGCTGGGCGTGTTTTGGAATCTGGTGTACTTTTACAAAGGAGGTGAAAATGCGTTGGCTGAGATGGCCGTCAGGTCGTTCGTGAAAACGGAGAAGGGCGCTTTCAACTCTATGATTGGCTTGCTGCCGGAGAAGATGGTGGTAGATGTTCTGAGCGCATTGAAAGACAATTATGATGACGCAGCTGTTATGGAGATGTAGGTTATATGGGTTTGATATTGGCTGTGAGTTGGGGGGGTTTTTTTTAATACAAAAAAACGACGCTCATCTCGTTAGGCGATGAAAGCTCCACACGAAATGACTGACGCTTGGTCCCTTAACACAATCGCACTGTTGCGGGTTTGCAAACCAGAACAATCAGAACATGTAGTCTCAACACTCAAGTGCCTTCATAATCGCAATGAATGAATAGTGAAACCGATTGGTTTCAATCGTCTATGCAATTCCCATTAGCGCGTTTTCTCACGCAAACAAGTCGCTTAAGCAATCATTGGTAAATTTCGGTATAGATATATCTGCTTCCATTCTTGTTTCTGAGTTCATTCCACCCTTTTTATGGTGTTTTTTCCTCTTCAGGTACTCTGTTTACAGTATTTTCTTTTATCCAGAGAATTTCTTGGCTAGGTTCATATGGATATATATCATTAACTTAACAAGACTAGGCAGGCTTAAAAGATAAGTACTGATACTTTACACACCAAGCAACTTGAATAGGCGGACAAGATCCCTTCAAAGAGAGAGTTCCCTACAATTATCCCACAAGGCTATAAGAAGGCAAGAGTAGTCGCCAAGCCCGTCACACCAACCAGTAACCATGAATACCTAGTAAAGGCCGAAGCAACTATTGTCCCAAGAAATCTAGGCTTAGGTAAAGTAGGCAGCTCCAAGAATATGTCCAGAAGCGAGCGTCTAGCTCCAATCTGATCTTTGATAACACTCGTAACTCCAAAGATTTACGACTTTCTCATCGCAACAAGTGTCGTATTTCGCATTGCGTTATGATAGCAATCACAGGCCAAAAGCATTCCACAAAGACTCATGATTAACGTGACCAAAAACTACAAGTTCAAATCTACTTCATCATGGCCACTGCACCTGGACCAACCTTCCTGTATGTGCAAATTTATTCGTCTAGTAGATATTTAGATCCACAGATCGCTAACGACTGATTGCAAGGACACTCACACTTTGAGCCAACTCCGCCTTCCATGTCAATATGCACAATCAAAGAAGAATCGTTGGCGAAGAATTAAGGGCATTAAGAACATAGTGTCTCATCCTATACAATTCATACGTAGTAGTACACTATAGAATATTACCGCTGTATGTATTGCTGCGAAAAAGAAGGAGCCGAGCAAAATCAGGTTGACGAACACAATCAAACTCTACATATCAAGACTTTCTTGGTTCACAAGATCTTCGTACTGCGTGTATTCCCACGCAGTAGTTACTGGAAACGAAAGCTCCCACAAGGAGATGGAATCCGCTGCCGAGAAGGAGAAGATTGGCGCTACGGATCCTACCTGTAAGAGCTCAGAAGAAACTCTGGTTTGATCTAAGAATAGCACACTCCTGGAGGCCCGAAAGGATTTCAGAAAGAAGGTTACACAAGAGATTTTCGGGATTTACGAAGATTTACCTGGCGAATATGCTCCTTTGTTTACTTAAAAACATGCATCAAAAACCCGAACAATCACGAATACCATAAAGACTTCATACCCCGCCTATCTAGAACAAAGCATCGCGCAAAGCCAAAGAAGTTAGCAAGAAAGTAGTCACTAGAGCAACTGTAAACCTCAACTTCACCGATCTGATGTCAAAAACCAATCATAGTAGAACCGCGTTCTCGCTACGTCAAACTTTTGTATTCTTGGATATGAAGCGTATGAATAATATTCATCCAATATCAACAGATTTCGAAATGGCTGACGCTAATCCCGGGCCGAATTTTCTGTACGTACTTAATCCAACGCAGATCTAAAATTCGTAGATGGACGCTAATATAACCGATAGAGACCAGTAGATGGTAACCACTACCGTTATATCCGATCGAGCCCCAACAGTGGTACTACTTAGATCCTCTAAGACTTTGATACAGGTAGTCGAGTTTTTTTTACCATGTTGTCAGCATGGACTGGTAGGACAGAACTGTCCCTGTCTTTCGTCAGACACCCATTCAGGTTGAAGAGATTGTTTTGCGTGGTCTATACCAAGGTCTGAATGTCACTGCCCTTCATGATGCCATCAATCGACACCGCCGCTTCCATCGTCACTCGCGCCCATAAGTGGTGTTTGTCCACTGCCACTGGCACTACTTTGCTGAGTTGTGTTTCGGTGCTGGTCTGGTTTTTTAAATACTTTGCAAATGATTTGCCTATGGCGATGGCATTGGGGATAGAATTCTTCGTGTTCTGCCACTGCCACGGCAAGCAGTTAGTTGGTTTTACCTGCGTCTAAAATTGAAAAGCACTAACAAGAAATCTTCAGATGACACCACTACAAATAAAATACAGTCACATTCTCGCTACACAAATCCTTTGTAACACATCAATAACAATTCTTCCGCGGAGCTTTCACCGGCCAATCCTTGGAAGCGACCACCATGACAACAAAATTGCACTAGGCCAACCCGGAAATGTTCGCGGTCACTACACAATTCATGTACGCTGACACCTTTCAAGGAAGTTTCTTACTTCGAGAAATCAAGCAAAGCTACAGAATTTCTGAACATAGAAATCTCTGGATCATCGCAGATCGTTTCATGATGGACGACTTGAAGTACCACATCCAACGCGACCTGGGTAGAGAGTGCGGCAGAAAGATGTACCTGGGTTTTGAGACTTTATCCAACATCACATACGAGCACATGGATTGGGATAAAGTACTGGTCACTATACTGGTACACCACGCCATCCTCATGGACAAGGCTCACTTTACCATAATCGCCGACGACCTGCCTGAGCTGCTGATTTTGAAGCTAGCAAAGGGGATGAAGGCAGCTTTTACATAGAGAATGGGATCTTGGAGGGTGTATTGCAATCCAATAGCACATTGGCATCGATTCTTTTCTTCTTGCCTACATGTGATCTTTGATTCCTCTGGTCGTTTTGCTGCCTTCTCAATATCGTCTACCTTCAGGGGTAGTAGACTTTGCCAAGCATTCAAGCGAGTGCCGTGATCGTAAAGAACTACAAGCCCCACTCCTGTGCCACAATGAACTTTCAAGTAAGCACTACTCGTACAACCCCAAAGTCTTGTGTATGACCCCTCTCCCAACCGAACCATAATTTGTTGACCTTGTTCTATAAGTTGACCTGGAAACACTTCGGGAGCACTATGGCGAAAGGAACACCATCCCTCATCTTTGGCGCGGGAGGTATAGGCGAAGGCCGTATCTCGCATACTTGGACGACGCCAGAGCAGACAGCAGAGCTTCTTTCCCGTGCTTTCAATCCATCTCCAAGTCCTGTGAGAGATACGAGAGCTAACAACACTCAGAACTCTTAGCCTTAACCCCAAAACCACTCACCCGCCTCGACTCCGCCGCCTCCTACCCACCCGGCAGCCACTGGGTAACCGAGACTCTCCTCGGGCAAGGACAGCCCAAATCGACCTTGTCCAACTTCACGATCGATACTAAAGTAATCGTCACGCGAACCGATCCTGCTGTTTCTGGATCAGGCCACCTGACGCCGGAGAAGATTCGCGAGAGTTTGTTGAAGAGTCTGGAGTTGATGGGCGTGAGCAAAGTCGCGGTTCTATATGCGCATTGCTTTGACCCTGTGACGCCGGTTGTAGATATCGCGAGGGGGTTTGATGCTGTTTTGAAGGAGGGGCTGTGTGAGGAGGTGAGTGAAGAGTATAGCGGATTGTAGTAGAAGTTTCTTATTGCTGGTAGATTGGATTGTGTAATTTCAACACGGAGAGAATGGTTGCGTATCTTGAAGAATGCGAGAAGAATGGATTTGCCAAGCCAACTGTGTATCAAGGGCATTACAACGCTATCTGCCGCTTTCCAGAAGACTCGCTATATCCCCTCCTTCGCAAGAACGGAATCAGGATCATTGCTTACGGGTACGGCCGCTAACTAATTTCATTGCCGAAAGAAATAAAAGTTGATAGATCCACAGACCATTAGCTGGAGGTTTCTTGACTGGCAAAGTCTCCAAGCAAAATGCCAACCTGAAAGGCGGGCGCTGGGAACTTGGAAATTTCCCAATATACAACAAAGCTTTTGACAAACCTGCTGTACACAAGGCAATGCTGGAGTTCTGTGATAGCTGCGAGGCTCACGGTTTTTCGAGTACTGAGGTTAGCTTGAGATGGTTGATGCATCATTCTGAATTGCGGGATGGTGATGGCGTTATTCTTGGAGCTACTAGGTATGCTTGTAACAGCCCGAGGAAGGGTTCACATGAAACTAATGTTTTGGATAGGGTCGATCAGTTGCAAAATAATATTGAGATATGTAGTAAGGGAGATTTGCCGGATGAGATCTTGGTAGCTGCTGAGAAGTTGTGGGAGAATGTGAAAGGGGAGGTCATTGACTTCAGTGATTGATAGTGAAGTAAGAACTTGAAGTTCGCAGCGAGATGTGTGGAAATGAACCTTTCATTCTCTTTTACTAGTCCAGAATCGAAGTCAAAGGAAAGAAGATCGGATACGCCGAAGTTGACGCAAAACAAAATCGCAAAACATACAACAGTAGGTATTCGCTGGTGGTCACCCACCCAACTACTAATCTACCGATCTGAGGCTTGTGTATGGCAGAGCGGACGGGATGCCCAATTCTCCTCAGTCTATGGTCGTATGTGACAGTAACTCCTCAACTTAGAACTATGAATGAGCAAATGATGACAAATTTTCAGAGCCAAGCTAAGGCGCAACGAAATTGAAATTGGGCGCAAGTATTCAGAGATATTGAGTTATTCTAAGAGGAAGATATCTTATTTTGAAGCGCTGAAGTGATCGACCGTAGACACGGCTTAGTCGTCACAACGTTGCCTTCGCGTCCCCAAAGTCTACCAGCCAAAACCAAATCAACCTCGCCTAATCGCGACACCCACCCATTGACCCCTTCCACGCCCCCCAAAAGCCCCAAAAATCCAAACCACATAATCACCAAAACAAATAAATAGAAAGGATCCAAACGGCAAAATCCACGCCCGCTACCAGGGGAAGGTATTAGGCATTATAAAACCCAACCTGTCGGAAGGATTTTCTAGGACCAGGTCCTAGAAGCAACCATGGTTTCCCGCAGCCCCACTGCACAATATCAATTGTCCACGACTCGGGGTGCGGATTTTGATTTTATATACCTAGGTAGGCCTTGGAAGAGAAGGGTCATGTGATTGGTGATTGATGTCTTTGCCACCCAAGGCAGCTGAGTGCAGGTAGGGTTTAGGATAGTTTGCTTGGACTTTGTAGAATAAGTTGAACTATAGAGCCTGATTATTCTCCCCTGTCAAAGACCCATGCACTCAAACGTACTGTTTCTGTAGGACTGAAGGAGCAAGACATAACCCAAAGGATTAGTAGTGTGCTTCGCTTGTGCAAAGTCATCGAATTCCGAAGATGAGAACTTCGAAACAAGAGAATACGAAGGATAGATACGAGTACTTCTCCTGGTTGTTGGATTGCACTCGCTTATGGAATGCCTGGGGGTTGGTATCTTCATTACAAGACTTCCTAAAGTCTGTCAGCTTATAGAGCTGAGTTTCTCCATCGTCAACACAGCCACCTCCTCCTACGAACTAAAGAGTGCCCGTTCACTCACTTATCCATCTCCATGTTCCAGCTTCTCATCCAAGTATCGCCATCTCGAACATAGGTGCCTCCCACCAACCTCATACACTCGGTATACCTTAACTATCTAGCTCCTGCCCTCCTGGCACGAAATCGATCCCACAGACTCCCTCCTTCTTTCGGCTGCACATAATCCAGAATCTCCCTCTTTCCGAAATCCCTCGCCTTCTTCCATTTACAATACAAAACCACGATATCCTTCAACACGACCATCAGACATCCACCCACCAGACTACGGCCCCACTGCTCGGTTAATAGCCCCTTGCCGCGTGAAGCTAAAATCCAAGAGCGAGGCAATGTATGTCGGAGCAAATTGCCCATCACTGAGGATAAAGCTGGGAATAGAAGAGCACCCATTATAGTGGAGGAGATGCCAGATTCGAAGACATTCCATTGCTGGGCGTTGGCTCCCTGTTGGCGATTCCTCCTTCGGGCACCTGCAGGCTGGTCTTCATTTGGGTTGGCTGGTGCAGGATCGACATTGTCTACGATGAGATCGGGAACCCCAATATCGATTCGTAGGTCGAAAAGGGCTTCTTCGTCTCCTTCTAAGACCTCTTCATCTTCGTTTACGGGGGCTTCACCAGCGATTTGCTCGGCTGTCTCGCCTTCTCGTGGGGCTCGTAGGATGGCTGAGTCCCATTTCTTCTCGAGGTCTGCGAAAGCTGCGCCGTAGAGATTGCTGTAGAGTGTTTTCATGAAGGGGATCATTGCGAATGCTAGTCCGGGCCGGGGTGGCCAGGTGAGTTGGCGGTGGGCAGGCCAAAGGAAGTACTATTGCTATTAGCACACTCTGATGGTACAAAAAGAGTGGAGAGTACATACTATTGGAAGGACCATAGGAAAGAACTGGTCTGTGAGAGTTGTCCGTAGCAAAATAAGCGTCGGTGCTACAGATGGTAAACCAACCCATAAAAGCCACGGAGTTCCAGTAACAGTAACCGTCGACCAATAATTATGTGAAAGGACAGCTGAGAGCTCCGTAGGCCATGTCCATTGCTGCAGAGTCCTCAGCCCAAGCATCGATACCGTGTCCTCCAGTCCAAACACAAGGTTCATACTAGTCCATCCATATATCCATAGACCTGAGTACGTCGTTCCCAATATCGTTCCTACAAACGTTGGTGCTATCAAAGCCCTCGAAGTCGATGCCACCAGCTCAGCCACAGCTACAATAGGATCTCTTGGTCTCCGGACCTTGATCTCAGAACCGCATTGTGGACACGAGAGCTTCTTCGTCGTGGAGAGCGCCCCCTTCCTTGGTGTCTCCTCCGCAGCTATCCATTGCAACAGACAATCATCGTGTGCCTCGAGAGAGCAAGGGCAAGGCTTCCGCCAGATTCTGGGAGGGTCGTCCGGCGAGCTATCTTCTGTCGAGTCGAGCTGGCAGATCCAGCATTTCTTGGGTTCTGGTCCCTCGATGGCACTGGTAGGCTGCAGTGGCAAAGTCGCAGCCTCGATAGATGATGCTGCAGATTGCGGTCGGTTAAGATGCACGTATTCTTGGTCGTTTATGTGTGATTCGGACGCGTGGGAAGCTTCTTGAGCTGAAGTTGAGGACGATGCTTGCTCTACTGGAGGAGATCTCCGCCATGATGAATGTGATGGTAGGGACGCCATAATGACTGTGGTGATTCCGAAGTTGTGACCAGTGCAAGGAAATGTTGAAGTACGGTATACACTCAAAAATCCATGCGAATATTTGTACAGAGTAATTAACTGTTTTGTGATTGTGGCATAGTTGTGAAGTGAGAGGTTCTCAATGCTGCAATCATGATGCCTCGGTGAATTGTCGTCACCAACAAGTGCGGCCGCACCCATGTCATCGTGGCTTTGTTCACAATATTTTTGTCATCGTCCTCATTCACATCTTCTCGTTCACTTTTTGAATCACTCACTTAATAAATCACAAGATATAGAAGCTTTCAACCTTGCAATCGGTATTTTATTGGTTCTGGTGTTCATCTGATCTTATTGCTTTTGCTTTTGATCATTCATGATCATGGTAGTGTTACAAGCTGATCTAACAACATATCCCAAAAACAAAAACAAATCCATATATGTCATGATAACAAAACCCTGTAGGACCTTTACCTCTCTGTATTGTAGGACCTCTCCGGGCTGTCATAGATGCTCGCAAGCACACTTCAACGCATTATGTCTATACTTTGGACCTCCGAGTTCTCTTAAGTTTCTGTGTCATTCCTCGTTATATGATCTATACAAAAGTACAATACATAGTTTACTTGACTAACTCAAGCTGTTTCTGTTCGTCTCTGGAATTCAGCCGACGTTGCCAATCAAACCACGAGTAACCTCTCCATCCATTAATATCGTGGTGATCGTCCATCTCTTCGTGGTGTATAAAAATGACACGCCGTGGTGCATGCACACATGCAGCCCTGAGTTCGTCTCAAAAATCAGACTACAGCCATAACCCAAACCGAACGCCTTTCTTGGTTTCGGGTAAATATCCCATCTCTTGGTTTGTCTTTGTTCTTCTTCACAAACTTCAAACATTGATACCTCTCCTCCTTGACCTAATCTTTACAGCTGGCGTTGGACTTGCCGTGTCTGGAACCGCAGTCGTGCTTGGCTCGGGTTCAGGTAGTGGATCGCCTTTTCTCCAATTCAGCACCAATACGGTATCTTGCTCTTTGCCTCCGCCCTCCTTCTCCAGCCCCTCCTTAAAATATACTTGCCTCACGGTATCTCTCAAATGATCGGAGTCGCTGTCCACAATCATGCTATCAAGTAGCTTATATCCGATCTTCTTCTCATCGGTCATCTTCTCTCTTGTTGGCGCTAAGCTGTGCAGCACGTTTATATCATCTCCCCATGTCTGCTCCATTTGCTGCAGGTTGATCTTGTCAACCTGCGCACCAACACCTGTGCCTAACAGTCCACCAGGCTTCTGTCCAGAAATGTGGCCTAGCGGGTAGTGGCTTATGGAAAATCCATTCGTGAGAACATATTCGTTGGGGAACTGCCAGCGTTGGAGGAAACAGGAGTCGCAAATATCGGCCACCAAATGCATCTTCTCCATCTCAAGCTTGTAGCCTGCTGCTGAACCCTCCTTCCAGTGATGGAGAGATGTCATTTCTCGCCCTGATTCATAAAATCCAGACAAATCGCCGTGCATGTCGACTTGGTGCAGTCCTGGGACGTGGGTGAGCTTGGTAGAGCTGAATCTATACACACAGTCCATGACACTGATATCCCCTGCCGTAGTTCGAAGATGTTCTTTGCATTCATCATTGTGTTCGTGTATCACTTGCGCCAAAGGGAGCGAAATCAAAATTCCAGCTCCTCCAAACCCCATCAATCCATAATGATTTACTGCCCACCAATCCTCACTCAGAGAACCAACGTAATGCGGCTTCTTGGGATCGAACTTTGAAAGGAGTGCCTGCAGGTCGTGTGTGCTTGGGAAAAAGGTATCGTCGTCGATGCATATGGTCCATTCAGTCTTCGCATTTCGTTCCTGGTACATAACGCTGACCAACGAGAAATATCTTTGTGCAAAAGAGTCGGATGGTCGCACTGGGTGCATGATCGTAACGTTCATTCCCTTGTTCATAAATTCCTTCTGCAAAGCAGCCATCTCTCCATCATCTGCCCTCTGCTCTTCGTCATTTGTCACAATCGCGAAAAGCCTCGCATTTGTATGCGGCAGCCATCGTTCCAGATGCTTAACGGTCGCCTTCAATCGATTTAATTTTGTCTGTAGTCCAAAAATTAAGTTTGAAGAATCTGGAGGTCCCATCTGATTATGCGCAACATTTAATCGCAGTGGTGGCAGACATTTCTGGATATTGACCGTCGCAGATTTTCCCAGGTCAATCGTGGTAAATTCGTCCGCAAAAAGAGGCTCCTCCTTCACAGTCAACGATGGCCTCTCATTCACCTTCATTGGTGCAGTGAGGATATCGCGCGAGACATATCGAATTGGATATGAGAACTGATATGGTTCCAGCCATCCCAAATGCTCTGCGCATGGCGTAGGCTCAGGCGCCTTCGCCTTTGGTGCTGTGTTTCCCCCACTAATCCATTTCTCACCAGGCAGCGCTCCAACGTGATTCGAGCGCGATATCAGAAGAACAGCGGCGAAAAAGAGGACGAAGCCGGTGAGGAGGATATACCTGCGTGGTACCATGACCCCACATGCGAGTTGCGCAATCAATTGCGCTCCGAAACAAATAATATGCAGAGAAGAGAGAGAGGACGAGACAACAGGAAAAGAAAGGAAAGACGTTCGAGGTTGACGACACCAGAGATGTTGAAATGGGAAAGAAAGGTCTCCACTTGTCGGCTGTCAAGCCCCATTTGGTTGCAGATTCAAGATTAGCTTGGTTCCAGATCCAGGAATGTGCAATGGGGGTCTTTAAGTGGCTGTTTGCGGTGCCAGGGAGCTGTTTGAGGCTTGTGATTGGGAGAGTTTTTGTTACAGTAGTACAGTATCTGTGTCTTGCCGGATAATCTCTTCTTGGCAGAGGCACAGCCCTTTTATGGGGAATTATTCCATGGGGATATAAGATTGTTCATCAAGTTGTGCTTGAACAATGATTGCATGGAATGGAAGTATTTCACGGTCACAGGTTCCACCTATTGATATACGCCTCACCATATTTGTCTGAAACTTCAACTTTGCATACAGCCTTCAGATCTGGAGATATAGAAATGAGAATTTAGCATATTCATATATAATCATGCGATTGTCAAGTTGCACTTCATCGCTTCCATGACTTAAAACACTTTCCTAAACTCAAACATTTCCATGAATTAAAATATTTCATTGCTATCAACCAAGCTCTTAGCTTGAAGTATTCGTCACTTTCGACTTAGCTATCTCGTACATAAGGTACAAAACTCGCGCCTTTGGTAGCTTTATAGAACTACTTGAATCAGCTTGTTTCTTAACAATATACGAGTCAACACAAAGGCTTTCATCGATCGCTTGCCAAGATCGACCATTAGCTCGACTCCAGATCTTAGATATTCTAAACTCATCAACTCCCCACACCCTGCACAAAGAACGGAATATAGCAGATCAGTCTATCAAGATCCAAGATGGGAAAGTAGAAGTGATGAATGATCGTGAGCTCACTGAGGAAAGTCTCAAGGAAACATGAAGCTGCAAGATTGTATCATACTGATATCTGAACTAAATGAGGATCCACATGAGTGGGCAAGAGGGATTGATATTCTGTAGAAGTTATAGTAGTAGAAGGTGATGAAGTAAAAGGTTCTATGGCAGCCACCTCGTCTTCACCCCCCTTAAATAAGCGACTTTGCTCTCTATTCCCAAGGTTTACGATCCTGTTCAACCCGTTTTGCTTTCGGCCATTCAAATCCTCATACAAATGAATTACTTACAGCCCATCCCCAATCAAAGGCACAAGGACGAACAAAAGGCATCTTTGTCTCACAACAAGCCTTCAACAATATCGGAAATCGGAGCTCAAGGCATTCAACTCTCCAAATCCCGACAGAACTGCCTTAGCTACCACTTACCTCCTCAAATCGTCCAACCATCGCGTGAAATGTGAAGGAAAAGGCATAATGGAATGCCGACGGATATTATCGGCATTTTCGCGACGTGCAACAGAAGCTCGAACTCCGCACTTGGGCTGACTTATGATGCTTTTGATATCAAAGGGGAGAGATTCTCGAGGCAATGGTGCTTGGATGGGGAGATTTGTGAGTTTGGTGGCGTGAGTGTGGGGTGATGAGAAAGGAGATCTGTCACGTGGTGCGGGATTGAGCTCAAGTTCCGTCCGCGTGTTGGATGGTGGTAGTGTGCTTCGGGATTGGATTCCGATGGACTTCCGGGTCTTTTCTTTGGAGATGAGACTGTGTGGTGCGAGGTGGGATTATTGCAATTGTTGTCATATGTAAAGGTATGTTGTGTGGTGGATGGTAGTTGATCTCGGGTTATGGAGCGAAGTCGGTGATGTGCGGGATTCGGTGTCTGGAATCGGTGTTGTGATATGGGAGCAGAGGAGCGAATCACGTTCATGAAATCGAGAATAGAAATGAGAAATGTCGTGTCGTGCATGCGTGAGAGGTAGATCGTATGTATTGGTAAGTGATAGTCAAGTTATGCTGTTGTTGACACTTGGATGTAGTTTGATGGAAAAGGACGGAGCTCGCTTAATGCTGAGCATTAAAAGGGGGACGGGAGGCGAGGATACCGTTTGATCACATATTGAGAAAGTGGATGATGTGTTGGACTCCCACTATTTCCAATGATCTATGGCTTAATGTGAGTTTGTCCTCTTAGAATCCAAGAGATCTAAGTCAGCTCTACCAATCCCGTCACGCCTTGGACTTTTGGTGGCCTAGATTGCCTCAATCTCCATGATCAAGCTCAATCATCCAGCTCAATCACACCGCGAACAATTCTCTTTACACCTGTCTCCTTCCATTCACCTTTGCTGAGCTTCTTGAATAATTCATCATACCACCTTTCATGTCCCGTCTTTCTTGGGCTTTTCCCAGCATTGGCACCGCGAACTCTAGCTCTCCTATGCCGCGCCGCTTCCCTAAAATCCGCATACATCTCGACCGGCATCGAATCCAAGAGAAGCTTCTTCTGACCCAGTCTTCTGAGCGCCAGTTTGCAACTCTTGTACATCATCATCCTCTTCAGCTGCGAGTGCTCGATCTCGGGCTGGTCGGACTCCCAGTAAGCGTACGCCTGTGCATCACTCAGTGTATTTCCACCTTCTTCGACCTCATCTGGCTCCGTAGTCTCAGCTTTTGCCTTTGCTTGCTCCACTAGAGCACAGATCAAAAACCGATCGGCCAAAACCCAAAGCTGCAGGTACTCCATCAACTTGAGCGGCTCATCTGGTCGGGAGGCTTGGGACAGCGTCTCTTTGTACAGCCAGTTGACTAAGAGGCCGAAGATCGATGGCTCAATGTCTGGAATATCCATATGAGCGGTACGGGCTTCAACCAAGGAGCTATTGAATGCGGCGTGGAAGAATGGCGAGTGGTACGCTAGGAGACAGAGGTGGACTGTGAAAGTTTCAGGCTGAGATGCTAGGTCGGCGCCGATTGTTATGGTTACTGTTTTTTGTGGCTTGCTATGAGGGTGGGTCAGTCTTGTTTCTGTATTTTGGATATAGGAGGATGAAGCGCATACGTGAAGTCAACAAGAGTGCGAGCGTCTTCGAAAGATTGGCGTTTGATGAATGTGGTTGGCATCCGTTCCACAAAGGTTCTACCTCCGTTCAGTGTCTCGATTCCAGAACGCGAATCGCGAGACACAGGATCGCCATCGGTGGTGAGGTCAACGAATAAGGCTTTTTCAAACGAGATATCCGCTCGGGAGAACTTGCGACGCTTTGTAGGGGCCGATTCAAGCTCCGATACAAAGCCTTGAGCGCTGGAAGAGTTGGCGGGTTGTACAGACTGGGATTTGTGAGGTTGCGACGATTCCGACGCTGGTGCTGATGGTATCATCTTCAAGGAATTGAGTTGTTATCAAAGGCAGAAAACCGAAGGTTTGAGCAAGTCGGAGGAGAGCTGAGCAATTGTTGAGATTTTCGTGGAGTGTTGTGCGCAAACTCGACGTAAGTTTGTCGAAAATCGCGATATGACTTGAGAGTTGCGCAAGAAGAAATATTGCGATCGGAAAGGGTGATTGGTGGTTGTTCAAATAGTGCAGCATCTGCAAAGGTGAATTCTAAGTCGCTGGCCAAAAAGATGAATCTATATATGGTGTGCTTTGTTTGCGTGAATGCCGAGAGTGTCTCGCAAAAACTCAACTTCAATGCTCGAAATTCTAGGTCGATTTACTACGAGATAAAGACATATACGCATCACAAAATGCATCAAATGGGTGACTCGCCTTCGTCAATAGGTACTTAGAACGTCTAAAAGAAACTAGTCAAGGGCTGTAGAGCCTCGGTCATAGTGTCACTACAAAACGCATCGATCAATACCTATCTTTATGGAGTGCCACCAAGTTATGCGAAAAGACAACTTCATTCCGAAATCTTTCATTACCTGCCAACTATCTATGCTAAGAAGACAAAGCGCCCACATACCAGTTGCCTGATCTGATATCGTGTAATCTAATGCGACGGACCAAATCGGCAATATCCAGAGAGCCATTCTGCTCTGTGTGCTGTCCATACAAGCACAAAAATGACTACGATTGTAAAGCCTAGAGATATTACAAGCTCATCCTGCAGTCTCTAAAGCCCTTTTCCTTTCAAATGTCCGAATGGTGCGAATAACTAACACGCGAAGTTGACCTTCCAAAACCATCTTCCAATGCTATCTCCCAACTTTGAAGCCAGATCCTCAACCCCGATCCTAAAGAACAGAACACCGAATAACCCTTATTCAGCCAGAATCGACAAAGAGAGAGCTCTAGAGAATTCCAATGTAAATTCTGTAAGAAATAGCTCAGTCGCATTCTTCGCTTCCAAAGCGTTATTAGAGAGGTCAGAAGGGTTTGTAACTTGGAGAGCCCCGAGAATATGCTGGGGAGCTTGGAGCGGTTCCAGGGCAGCATGGCGCGTATGCTGGCGATGCGGGTGTACAATTCATCGAATGATCCAAATATCCCGATGATCTTGCTCTGCAGCGAGACAGTTCGGGAACGTGGATAGTCGTAGCAGGAGAGTACAATGACGAAGACGAAGCAAAGACTGAAGATGATTGAGTCCAGGTTGGAGAGGTTGACATGTAGTCTTGTGAATCCGAGGTATAGCTTGGTGAGCCGGGAGAATAGGTTGGTGAAGTGGAAGCAGAGCCAAGAAAGGTTTGATCAAACGTCGGGAATGTTGGAGTAAATCCTGGTGAAAGAGCGATGTCCATTGGTGAAGACGGGTAGTAGGATGGCTAAGGAGAATTATCGTCTGCTGAGTCTCGAGGGAAGTCTGAAGATGCTGAAGAATAAGCTAGGAAGCTTGAGCAATAAGGTGGCGACTTGGGATTGAAGCTTTCCGAAACAGACATCTCATGTGAAGACATCGGGAGGTTGGGTCCGAAACAGACATCTCATGTGAAGACATCGGGAGGTTGGGTGGCGAATCTTCTGCGAGCACTGGCAAGTGAAGAGCAAAATCTGGTCTTGTTGTATATTGAGCCTGTTGAGTTGACAAAGTAACACCATAACGATCCGCACCTACATGATCAGAAAAGGCATGGCTTCGCTTTCTGCGACCTGCGGCGTTCTCTTCTATTGGCAATCTGCGTTCGTTAGACAACTGAAAGTGGAAGAGATCTCCGTTGTCATGAAATTGGTAACTTACGTAGGCGAGTTGTGAACTGCAGCTCTATCTCCGATAGCTACAAGTCTGAATTTTAGCTGACCTCGTTCTTCATTGTTACCTAATAATTGAGCCCAGAGTGGTTCATTGATCTCCTCTTGCATTGGAGTGAAGTGATCAATGTGACGACTGCGTTTCTGTTGATGAAAGTCCTCGCTTTCGTAATCTGCAGAGCGCTTCTTCGAACGGTAAGCCATTTTGATGGTGGGAGGGATACAATTTGAGTTACTTTGATGCTATTTGCAATGCGAAATTGTGTAAATAAAGAGATCTTTTTGTTGCGCGGTTTGATAGACGCTGATGTAGCTATTTTTATTGTAAGGCAGAGTGGCTCGGCACAAAAACCTTAGGGCATCGCGTCCAGATTTATGTTTTCAAGCTAAAAAGTGAAGTTCTGACAATTTTTGAAGCGCATACAAACATCTGAATTAGACAACACGTCACTCTTATTTTGATCATCAAAAAGCCGAACGCTTTAAAACGTCAATAACACCGCCGACATAACCAAGTATCTCCTTGGTAAAGGAGCCCTGCTGAGCAATGTAGTATGAATTGCAGATCTCGAGGCGAGGTAAGACAACGGGCTATGAAAACAAGAAGCTATAGTCTCCTCATACACCTTGAGTTTGTATTTTTCTGGGAACGACATTTAAAATAGAGCTGGCTTTTGAAATAATTTCTGCTGCTAACTAGAGCACGGAACCACATGGACAAGCAAAATTCCAAAAGTAGTGCGTGGCTGGATTAAGCCTGGTTGAGTACGATGAGAATCACAGTAGAGCGGCTGCACCATGCCATTTTCTCTACCGAAAGAAGCACAATCTATTCACAGAATGGTGATCGCTTCAGAGACAAAACGTAGGTAGCAGCATCAAAAACAAGACTTGTGTGAGGAATGAGGGAAGAAACAAGAATCAGTTCCACTCTGTTTCTGCTAACTTTCATGTCGTCAACTCTGAATGCAGTGTTGCCTTGGAATTACTGAAATGAAAATTATCTACGAGGGCACGACTAACTAGCATCAAGTTGGAAGCTTAGAGGACTTGAAAGCTTTGAACTGGTCAAGGCACAACTCTGACGTGTCTTAACAGGCCTTCGTCTTCATCTGCTTATGAAGTCAAGGATGGATGACGCGAGACAAGGGACGTAGCAATGCAAGTCTCAATTTTTGAATCTAAACTCACCATAGTATAGCTTGAAATACGCAAGGTCGATAACCTGAGCTGTGAAGCAGGTATCTCGAGATCAATTCTAGGAGTGAGGTTAGGATGAGAACTAATGATACGCGGCTAAATTGTGGGGGGCGCGCGCTTGAACATAGTGGAAACAACGATTCTTGGAACTTCAGTCCATCAGTCCTGCAACTCCTCAACAACTTGTTAGTCCAGCATCAATTTCGGAAGCAATACGCTAGCGTACACTATTGAAGTGACAAGATGGCTAGCCAGATCACTACGAGTCTGCGACACTTCACAGATGGCGCTGCAATGAGTTCGAAACGCATCCATATTCTGGGCACAGGGAATATAGGGAAGTTATTTGCAAAGGCATTGGCAATCAAACTTCAACCACCTCCAATTACATTACTCTTGCATCGTGCGAGCCTCCTGAATGCGTGGGAAGAAGCAGGGAAAACGATTGAGATTATTACCGAGGGGCAAAGCAATCGCGAAGGCACATTTGAAGTAGAAGCAATCCACAATAGCTCGGGACAGAGGCAAGACTCAATTATTGAGAACTTGATCGTTGCAACCAAAACTATACATACTGCCGTCGCACTGTCAGCAATCAAGCACCGTTTGAACTCTACCTCGACCATTCTCTTTGCACAGAATGGTATGGGTACCGTTGATGAAGTCGAGGAGAAAGTTTTCCCCAAATCTACGACCCCACCACGATATCTTTCTTGTGTCGTTTCTCATGGTCTTTATACTCAGGGCCCATTTTCATCCGTTCATGCTGGCCAGGGAACTATTGCTATCGGCGATGTATACGGTACTGGGGATACACAGTCGTATCTCGAGCAACAAGCTCTCCAGGCTCCCTTATTGTCAGCAAGAGAAGTCTCACCCAATGATCTCAAAGTTTTACAACTAGAGAAACTCGTCATGAATGCGATGATAAACCCGCTGACAGTCATCTTCAATCGCCGAAATGGCGAGTTATTCTCAAGTCCTCCAATCTTACGGCTCATGAATCTATTGCTGTCTGAGGTCAGTCAAGTCATTTGCGCACTGCCTGAGATACAAGTCAATCCGACTCTCCAGGACAGATTCTCTACTGCAAGTCTCCACGCGATTGTCCTCCACGTAGCAGATATCACTGCCAAAAATACGAGCTCCATGCTGCAGGATGTACGAGCTAAGAAGGCCACGGAAATTGACTATATCAATGGATATATTGTCCAGAATGGACTAGAGCTCAGTATTGACTGTGATAATAATGCGATATTGATAGAGCTTGTAAGAGAAGGTCAAGTTATCACAGAATCTCAGATCGCACAGCATTTTCCAGATGTTGATTCGATCCATGGTTATCCTCCCCACGAATGAAGGCTCAGTGGACACCCTGAACTCCTGTTGCAAACACCATTCTGACTGTGTTGGACCAAGAATAGTAAGATCTACTTTCTCAACTTTGAATCACCGGTCTCGCGATCCCTGGTATATACACCCCCTTGAAGTCGCAAAATTCCACTGAACGCCTTTCCGTTGCAACCAGTCATATTACTCATTATGATGGTTCTATCTATTGCCTATTATACTAGTGTAATGACAAATCTCTGCTCGGGATATTCCCGGTCATAAAGCTCCTCAGCACAGAGAGATGCGGCCGTTGCGCGTCCACGACCTTCATTTTCCAATTCGGCACTAAGCCGATATCCAGCCTCTGTAGGAACTCGATAGAAGAAGTATCCAATTCGGTGAAACACCGACTTGAGTCCCTCGACTTCTTCAATAGCAATGCCGTTTATCTGCTCGTGTATATGATCGACCAACGGCAACAGATATGCTGGTCTTGTGACTTCGTCGTCGGTATCGAAGATGATACCTGTCATTCTTCTGGCTAGAAATATGTAGGAAATCCCATCCTTGTTTCTAGCTTTTCGCTCGACTTTGAAGGGGTCGAGAGGAACAAGCGCTGAACATGCTAGTTTGATAGTCCCAGCAGAAATTTGGCCAAAGAGGTCCTTTCCAGATGGAGTTGTGTGGGCGTCGAGAATTCGGGCAAGTGGAAGTACAGGCGCATCTTTAGATGTGATAGTCATTTCGCAATCTAGTGATGCCCAAGACCTTTAGATGCGAATATCAGCTGGTAAATTTCAGATATCCAAAAGTAAATAGGCAAAAATGAAGAGGAGAGAAGCTGATCTCTTTCACTGTGATATATGAAATCCTCGAACGTACCACGTCGGAGCGATATATGGAGAGTATCGCGGGTGAATATGCGGTTTGTTAATGGAAACCGTGTTTCTGGACCAGCACAGCTGGTCAACCAGATTCTCTCTCCACATCCCTGCCAAATACTGGTCTTGATTCTGATTTTGAGCCTGTCGAGCGAGACCAGCCAACGCTACCAGCTTGTCGCTTGGGAACGTAAGATTGGCTGCTGAATATTTCATCACAATATCGTACCAGGCTTTCTTCCTTCCTTCATAAGAGTCCAACCCCTCTGGCCACGCCTCAGATGCGAATTTTGAGTCACATTCCCAGAAGATTCCCAAGGGGCTGAAGAATATCGTCCGTGGTGCTAATATTCTCTCTTGTAACGCCCCTACTCGAATGCCGATTAGCTCAAGATTTCAGATTTACTGATTACATATAAAGCTAGGAATGAAGCACCTCGGAGCTGGAACAACTTTCTGACCAAATGTTGTGTGCGATATTGATATCTCGGTTGGGATGACTCTGCCACAGAAAGGATTTTAAAGACTTACATGCCCTACTGGACAGATGACTACGGTCCACAAATGTTTCAAACTGAGCCATTTTCCTTATGATGAACTTGTGTGCGACCCCGGAAGAAGTTATAGAGCCATGTACATTTACTTTTTGACATAATCCGGGTTGTGCAAGTTGGCAGCCTCCACGACCATCGGACGATGATGCCGCTGCTAAGTTGATAGTCGAGTTTCCGTATACACTAGTGGAAGAAAATGGAGTTAGACTAAATTTCAATGTTAAGGAATAGCTAACTTTTGGCGACGCAGTCGGGATTTATCTAGGGGAACACACTGCAAGCTAGTTGAAAAGATTAACACTAGAGGAGTGTGGCACTTACTCGCACATCAGTGAAGCTTCCTTTTCCCAGTCTTCAGGTGAGTCTTGAATGATGCATAGAGAGTCTATCCATAGGTAATGTATGCCAAGTTGTTGTGTGACAGAAATTGCGTCTTGAAATGTTTTGGGGAGATTCTCAACTGGAATTTTCATCTCAAATTCCTTCTGTGTGTTCTTAGTCAATCGTAAGAACTTGTACATACCCCAGCAATGACTGAGGGTCGCGTATCTGGGACAGCCTTCCAAATTTTTTGACTTGATAAGCTTGAGATTGGCACCATCAAGAGCAAGGAACCTTGTTGGCAGCTGGTGAGATGACCTCCGGTCGCATGAGCTGTGGGTAGCAAGACATGCAGAAAGCCACTGTTTTGCAAGCTCAAATGGTTCAGCTTCATCTTGTGGTGGTACTGGTAGAGACAATGGCACACGAGTCTCGGAGAAGAATGCTTTGACAGATGAGTGCTCGGTTCAAATCAGCATTTGGGGCAAGACTCACATTGACTGCCATCTTGTATCTCTGCTACAAGGAATTCGTCTAATAGTATTTTACTGTAAACGTGATTCCCCGCCTTGAATAAGAAACGAATAACTTGTGAAGTTTGGGCACGGAAGGTCAATTCATGTGATAGTTTTTTTCCGAGATAGAATAGTCGATGCTGAAATTTCTGGTACTTGATCAAGTCGGCGCCATACGGCCTCTTGACACCAGGCTGCATTATTATGTCGCAAAGTTTACAGCCCGCTCGACGAGATGCTTCCCACTCGCAGTAATCATTGTAATGGGATTTTGTGACTTGTCCAACATCTGGCAACTTTTCGGCATCACCGCCGACGTATGGCGCTAGAATACTAATAAAATCCTGGCACTTTGGACAGTGTCCGTCAGTGGATAACTGCACGGAAAGCTTTTGTCTCTCAATCTCTGCCTCGATAGCTTCCATATTAAGTGTGTCATCTTCGACAACTTTCAACCATGGTGGGTCTCTTTCATCTCCGAGGTCCAGAGGCTCAGAATTGTCATATTCATTGAACCAATTCTCAAGAGAGCATTGTGTTCTGATGACTCCGAAGCGATGAACTATTTCCACTTTTGCGACGCTTGAGGCCATTTAGAAGGATTCGACCTGCGATATTTTCGATTGGCCTGGTGTCGTTGCAGGTCATGAGATACTCGGTGGTGGGAGCATGAAGCTTTTGGTAGCAAAGTCCGGCGATCCTTTCCACAGGGACGAGATTAGGCTGCATTGAACACCAGATTGTGACACTTGTAGCCGAGGCAGTGCAGCGCAGGAGACCAATCGAGAACCATCGTCAGCCTTGATCGACAGAAGCTTAGGGTTGCATGTACTTTTATTTCTTTTATCTATCTACTTCAAATATTACGGCCACTAACTTACGCCAAGCGTCAATACGACGAACTCATACGGCTCTCACTCCTGGGATACAGCATTCTCACGTCTTCTGGAGACTTAGGTGTCGCTTGATCACCATTCTCAGACTTCCCATCATGTCTAGGGCCAGAAGATACCATCTTCCAGTCCGGCGGCTTCCTCGACTGCCCGTACATTACTGCTGTCGATGCCACGATTCTGTATCCAGTTCAAACCGTCAAAGATCTAGAGAGCGCGATGCATGTTGACTTTGGTCGACGCTGCCCCAATTTCAGCTCTCCTGGCGGCTTCAGCAATGAGTTTTTGCAACCTCTTTATCAGAAAGGCGCGGTTAAGAAGTAATTCGAGCGTGAGAAGGAGGGGTATCCTACTTATTCGGAACTTGGCGCGAACTTCAATAAGAACAAGGGGCTGTATAACAAGATTGAACGAGTGTATCCAGATATTTCTGCCAATGGGACATTTTCCCGCTGTACAATATGCTAGATATCTATCATGCTTCGAGAACGAGCACGGCTACCCAATCTTTGCCAGTATACTGAATCTGGTATGAACTCTTTTCGTCCTCACTGTTGGATGCCACTAACATTGCCCTAGGTTAACGAGGAGAATTTAGCCGTTGGCAAGAGCGCATTTACATTTGCCAACCCTGATTTTTTGACTGACATCAAGAACGGGTCGAGCTTCAGGTGCGGATCTCAGGGGTGAGTCTCGTTGCTACACTCCTTTGAAGGGCTACAATTACTGAAAGGCCACATATGGGATCCAGTGACTGGTCTTGGGACACCGAATTATCCAAAAATGCCAGAGCTGTTTTTATCTCTGCCCTAATTTTTTGGGGACTTAAATCAACGTATTAGACCTGCCTGAACCTCCGCATCTCTGATAATGTTGATTCAGATGAAGGCATTGAGCAGTTGGAAAATTGAGTGCTTGTTCGTTTACTTTGAATTAGTTATAATGAAAGAACCATACAGTCATAAGATTCAAAGTTTAAATGGAGATGATAAAGTTTGACGACCGTCATGTTCGAACTTCGTCCATTGAGAACAAAGGTTCAGGTTCTGAAAGACCACACAGTTCGCTGTCACAGATTAGTCTAATTTCGGTAAATGTTTTGATTCAAAATCATACTACTACAATTGCTACTTGTGCAAGAAACGCACACACACACACACATCAAGCTCCAGAAGCTGCCAACCATCTCCTTCATATAAGAGAAGCCAACTACCTCCCTCTGATACCAAAAGACCTATCTCTCCAATCCAACCCCTCTTTCCATCTCCTCCTCACTCTCGACTCCCTCACCAACCACGCCATTTCCCATCCTCCCTCAGCGCCCCCCAGAGCGCAAACAAATCTTCAGGATGCATAGACGCCCACACCTCCGGCACAAGCGGCAAGACCTCCTCCAGTGTATCGTCTGCTTCGACGGCTTGTTTTACCGCAAGGGCAGAAAGATACCAGCCTTCAAGCTCCTCGAGACCTGGTCGATATGCCGGTGAGGTGGTTTGTCGAGACGGGAGAAGTGAGTGGATGTAGTAGATGATGATACTGCAGGTAAGGATTGAGAAGACGATGGTGATTATTAGGTAGAGGTTCTGGAGTTGTATTAGGGATGTCATTGTGGTGGGTTGATGGTTGGTAGTGAGCGGCGAGTGCTAATTCTTTTGAGATTTGAATGTAGGGGTTGACTGTGAATTGGACGATGATAACGAGGACACAAAGCTTATGGTCCTTAAGCTTATGAGGGAGATGGGTCAATTCAAACTTTATTCGAAGCTATTGTCGCTCTCTTTGTTCTTGGTCTGTTCACAGTAAACGATACTAGCATCTAGCAGCTTTGTTCTTGCTTCCTACCCCTGGAATAAGCGAGGGACAAGGCCGTGTCCATGTTGTGCTTTCAGAACAACACATGAAACCTACATGATAACAGCATAATGTGCTACTATATAAGTGCTTCTCCCACGAGTAAGATTTTCAAGGTATTCTACCATTCAGTTTCTGAATATCGAAAGCACCAATAGCTAGCTAACAACCAAAGACTAACCATAGCAGCGCCAGCACAACAACCCACGATTCCAAACCACCAGCAAAGACCAATTCAAAATGTCCTTCCCAAGCTCCCCATGCACATGCGCACCACCACCACCACCATCCCCCCTAATAACTTCCTCGCCCTCCACAGATGCCCCTTTCTTCCGCAACCTCTCGCACGTGATCTCTCCATCCCTAGAAATAGCTTCATTGTCGTCCTCTAGCTCTAGCGTTGATTCAGAACAAGCGTGGATGGAGACGCATACGAGAATTTATGGCGCTGAGGTGGCGGGTAGTTATCGTGGGTGTAATGGCAATAGGGATGGCGATGGCGATGGGGAGGACTTGGATTTTTTGGGAGTTTTTGGCTGATTTGGACGGTTTTGAGGAAGTGGTTTTTGTTGATGATGGAAGGCTATGGGGTGAGAATAGAAGTAGAAGGGAGTTAATGATGCTACTGTAAGTTTCTCCTCCAATTTTCCTTGTGTATTCCGTGTTATGATGGTATCAGGATGGATGGAGCATTGATTATAGAAAATAAAAGGATGCCAACCATGCTTACCCTACTAAAGCAGGTTCGTTATATATTATAACCAAATTTACTATAACTAGCGGCGATCTCGTTATAATATATAGTGATTCGGTTTCGAGTATAACGAGGTTTTATAAGTAGATTTTTACTTCGTTATAATTAATAGTAAGGACAACTATACTACGATTTTAATAGTATATCTTACTATACTTTATAACGGCTTTGTTATATAGTATAGATATACGTATAGATATCGTATCCGGATTCTTTATATAATATAAAATAGATAATACCCGGATATTTTACTACTCTATTGCCCTTTATTCCCCTTATTCCCCTTATTCTTTTTCTTTATTCTCTTTTGAATTCGTTCTCTTATAGATCCAAAGGTAGGTAGCAGATCTAGTAGATCCAAAGGTAGGTTAGGAGTAGATCTACAGGTAGTATATAGATCAGAGTGGCCAATAAGCAAGCCAGTTAATCAGCTAGCTTATAAGCTACGCCAAGAAGCCTATTAGCTTAAGAGTTAATTTATATTAGCAAGTAAGCGTAGTATTCCTCCGCTAATAGGCTAGCTTCTAAGTTTAAAGGTTAATTTTTATAGTTTTCGAAGTCTATTTATAGTTAAATAAAGCTCTTTTATTAGTCGAAATCGACGAGTTTTTAATTATACTTTTCGCTTCTACCTTAGTTATATAATATAAGATTTATATTATTATAGTGTAAAGTTTTATAAATTTTATACCTTAATTTTATACTTTTATACTCTATATAATTAATTATAACTAAGGATATTATTATATTCTTCGCTATTAGCGAGCTTATAAGCCGCTGTTAGTAAGTTAACGAAGATTCTTAATTATATCAGCGAGTTAGCTATAAGTTCCTCTCGCTAATTAGCTGACTAACTGACTTATTGGCCACTCTGATATAGATCGTAGATAGATTCGTAAATAGATTCGTAGATAGATTCGTAGATTCCTAGGGTTTTAAACTTATAGTAAAAGTCGTTGTTTTTAATAATAATACCGTTATAAAATATAATAAAGATATATAACGAAGTCCGAAAAGTAGCTATAAAAAAAGTCGAATTTCGTTATAATTAATAGTAAGTACCGTTATAAATAGTTAAAATTCCCGTTGCTTTTTATAACGATCGTAATAGTAATATTTCTATATATTATAACGAATCTACTTCCGTAGGGTTACACTAGCTTATAAGCTCGCTAACAGCGAAAGTATGATAATATACCTAGTTATTATTAACTCTAAAAGTAATAAACCAATATATAAAATTTATCACTATATAATGAAAAGATAATGGTCAAGTAGCGAAGGCGAGAATAGTCGGTAGAATCTAAGCTCGGCCAATCAAAAAGCTTTAGGTAAGGTAGTGTATAGTATTACAAACTTTTTCAGAAAAAACCTAAGCTAACAAATTTACCTTCAAACTGACTTCATAAACCGTAAATATCATACCTCGAGTTATTAGCGAGTTTAACAACGCAAGAGTGCAGAAATTGAGGCGCCAGAGCCAACGAACAAGGCAGTATGGTGAGCAATGCTCCCAGGCCAGTGAGTGTCTTGGTAATGTAGGCTGGTAGAGCACTAACTACTGATAATAAGATTGCGTTGAAACCGTATATAGGACCAATAGCACGGATATATTAGCGTAGGCCACAAAGGTGGCTTGGAGAGACATGCTCTTGCTGGCGATAGCGCTAATTGCTTCCAACTTGCTCCCCGACACAAAAGATTTGTATCTTAACGTTCATAAAACACTTACGGAATTGTTTTATAAAGGCCGAACAGTCAGAACACATCCGCAATTTGCTGACCGTGATAGTCGCAGGTGGTGGACGTGGAAGAACGTCACGCAAGCTCTTAAGTTGCGACCAATCCATAATTGCAGCTGAACAATCATCCTCGTCGTAAATCCAATGCCGATCCATATAGTACGCAATTAGCTGCTTCTCTACATGGGATGCGCAGCTCCGTGAGACGTCAAAGCCGATGGTTCTGCAAAGATTTTGTGCTTTCTCCGTCCATATCTCATTGTTCAGAACATCCACCCTATAACCCTGCGAGTAGCCACTCATTGCACTTATGACAGGATATTGCAATCCTCGATCAAGCCTCGCGAATGCTTTGACTTCCTCCCCTCGTCCGATCTGATAGCTTGTATCGGCCCTGTAATACCAAAGCAAGTTAGGTGATATCTTGCCAAAATACCCTTGATGGATTTGCAATGACTCCATCCCGTTGAGGGTATTCCGGCCTATGGATTCGTGTCGTGTCAAGCAAGCCAAGATTTGTTTCCGCTTTCTGTTCGCGTCCGGGCGTACCATAACTATACCGCCTGCTCGAGATATACGCTCTTCTTCATTCCGTTCAGAATCAGCTGCGAAATCAGCTGCACGGTGTCCATTAGCATCCTCTACATATATATCTACACCACTATCGATGAGGAATTGAACAGTTTCAAGGCGTCCCCATAGAGCGGCCTCCATTAATGCAGTTCTTCCATAATAGTTCCTCTGGTCAATAGAGACTCCCTTTTCTTTTAACCATTTAACAGTATCCAACCCAGCATCTTCAGCTGCGGCAAGAAGGATCCCGTTGTTCCCTTCGTTATCAACATTATTCGCAAATGAGTCTTTGGGATATTCGCGGAAAAGAGCTTTGAGTTGTTCTATATCCTTTAGACAGCATGATGAAAGATAAAGTTTGGAGCGAAATGATTGGTCTTTCATGAAACCTTTCCATTCATCATACGGATCGGTTGGATGTACGTCGGGTTCTTCGGAATCAGATAATCTCATACTATTCAGAGAGTCTGTGATCGCGAATTCATCTTTTGCGGCAGCCTTATCGTTCTCACCTAGCCAGCTCGAGTTCTGGTGTTCATCGAGCAGACGCCGTGGCTGAAAACTCAGCAAAAGAGGATCATCGAGTCGGCCTTGGTGTGTCACAGTGTAGATTCTGCTTTCTTCTTTGTCCAACTCCCAGCCAAAAGGGACAGTGAAGTCGGATTCTTCGTCAGGATACAAGATTCGATAGGATTGGCCACCAGATATATCATAGCAATCAGCAGAACGGCGCTGCATTTCTCTGGGGAGTTTTCCGACACCATGCCCATGGGAACTGAGGCAGAAGGGGCACTTGACTCGGAGAGTTTTTGCAGACCAACAGAGCACTAATGCTGTCGGAAGAGCTTCCATTATCGTTACTATTTGTGCGTGGTAGAGGAGGTGGACGTAGAAGTCGCTGTCTTGGTTGATATATTGTGGAGTGTCAGCAATGGATATATGTAAGGAATGTGTACTCTAGCGTATTTGTGTCACCATATGAGTCACTGTTAATGTCTCGCCAATTGTCATCACAGTCTTGGGTACTAACACGTGCTGATGTAGGCAGTCCTCAACCCATCGATAAGGGCATCTTGTAATTCATTAGCAATCTGTGCCAGAGGATTCCGCTTAAAATCCTGGCCTAAAATCCGAAGAAGTTCGACGTCCTGGGATTTTATTGTGTAGCAGAACGTAGTTCAAAGAGATATGGAAATAGAAAACTAAAAACGGGCATTTCTTACCATAAGGAGGGGTCCAATTGAATCTAAAATAAGCTACTCTATAAACTCAAGTAGCCAGCAATGACGCAATAAAAATTTTCGGAATTAAGAGGTCAGAAGTATTCGGAAAAGGTATAAAATAAATAAGTTTATAGATTTAAATTCGCTTAAACTCGAAGTATTTAAGGTACGATTAGTTTCGTTACAGCATATATTTCGAGACAAGAATAGACCTTGTTGGTAATATCAGGATTATCAATGTAGTATTAGCAGCAAGGTTAGTATTAGTATTTATATAATCGCATTAGCACTTCTATCTGTAAATAGAAATATAACGAACTCTAGACTTCTATCTATCTACCATTTAAAATGTCAGGTGGGATAGTACTTTCTAAAAACGAATTTTATATGTTTTCAGCATTAGCTCTATAGCTAGTGCTATTAGCTTTAATGGAAATAAATTTTAAGTAGAAGCTAGTGCGAAAGTTCGAGGGGTTGCGAATTCAAAAAGATAGAAAAAGAAGATCGTCTCGTCCTTCTACGTTGGAATTGTAACTTCTCTGCTTTTGTCAATCATCAGTATAGTAGATGACCAAATCCAAGCAAATCAATAAATGCTCAGGTCAGATTAACACTTTTTGTAATTCGATACCCACCAGACCGATGTAATCTATCTATCTAGCTTCGCCAAAAACAAGAGCAACCGTAATGATAAAACGACCCAGCAAGAAAAGAACAAGCAATTGGTAATTCTAATCCTCATCATCATCCGCGTCGTGGTAATATCCATCAGTATCTTGCTGTTCCCGCTCAACCATCAAACGCCTCGCTTCAGCAGCTGCTGCCGCCACATCAACAATAACGGACTCGCCAGCACCACGATCAAACCCACCAGTAGCAGTAGCAGTTTCGCCACCCAGCAAGATCTCCTTCTCCATCTCAACGGCATCATCCAAACCCGCGCCGCTTCTTGAGCCCAAGAACCCGGCAACGATATCGTCAGGCAGAGGAGCACTACTCGCTTGCTTTCCTCGGTGCGCAGGTGTGGGTGTAGGAGCAACCTCATCACCACCAAAGCCAAAGCCGCGCTGTCTATCAAAAGCAATAGTTGAGGCAAAACTCTCGCCAAACGACATATTAGCATTGTCCTTGGTGCTGCTATCATGACGTCTAAATCTCGCACCGCGATCGTTGAATCTACCAAAGGACTCCCTAGACGCAGCAGCCATGATATCATCGTCGTCTGAATCGAGGGTTAGATCAATGAACTGAGATGCTGCACCATTGCGCTTGTTGATACCAGCTGCAGTCTTGCGATCCAAGCTCTCCATGGAATGAGTCGCTTGTCTCTCTTTCTCGACCTGGCGGTCTCGCTTACGTTCATCCTTGGCCTTGGCCTTGTATATGCGCTTCTCCTTCTTCTCTTTCTTTGTCTGCTTTCGCGTCTTCTTTTTCTCCTCGCGATGAAATCGATATCCAGATTCAGAACGACGCTTCTTCCTCTTCTTGGTTGGTGTTGAGTCCGAGTCTGCACTGTCTTCACTGTCGTCGCTGTCGTCACCACTGTCCTCGTCATCATCGGAGATATCAAGAGATGAAAATGAGCGTTTCTTAGACGAGCTCGGCCCTTCGCCGTTGGACGTGTTGAAGGAGCTGCTGGGAGATGATTTGCACTTGCGCTTCCCCTTCTTCGAGATATCGGATTTGAAAGACATGGTTGAGCCGATATAGTTCTGCGCTCGCTTCTTAGCAGCTTCGTGAATAGCGTTGACAGTTGGTTCCATCCAACCACTTTGGTTCGCCTTAGCGGATTTCCGTCTCTTGCTGCCGCTACCCGTGCCACCTCGATTCTTCTCGTCATCCGAGGAATCCGCTGCAAGGTCGAATTCAGCTTGCGCTTCATCGTCCTCGCTGTCTTCGTCGAGATCAATGGCATGCTGCTTCTTGGACTTGATAGGGGTGTGTAACTTCCCACCATTACCGCTCTTACCAAATAGCTGACTCGCTCCACCTACAGCCCCACGGGCGTTGAGACCAGCTTTGACATTGAAAGCACCAAAGGAGTGCGAGTAAGACGTGTTTTGAGTGTCATCGACTACCTCCTTGCGAGTAGCTGGCATCTCGGCAGATGGACGAGCAGGGTGCTTAGACGTAGATCCAGTTTTATTCGCAGAGGAGTTCGGTCTTGCTTTACTTGCTGTTGCACCGACGAACAAGCTATCCTCGTCCGATTTCTCACTATCTGAGTTGACATTGACCACATCCTCACTCAACTTGAAGCGGCCCTTCTGAGCTCCAGCTTTCTTGTTTGCATTTTGAAACGCGGTATCTGGAAGCGAGCCACTTGACTGTGGGGTGACATACGATTTGCGAAATGGATCAAGGCCGCTTCTTTGTAAGGGCGTGAGGCTCGATGTCGGGAACGCTTTTCTGGTGAGTGATTGCAGGCGTCCGAGGTGACGTTCTAGGATCTCGGATATTTCGTCTTGGTCGATTTCGGTTTCTCGGGTTTTGGTGATGACTGCGGTGAGGAAATCATCGTAGGCGCTGGCTTGAGTTTTGAGAAGCGCTTCGATCGATTCAAGGTCAAGCTGAAAGTGAGGTATTAGTGAGGGAGTGTGGTTTGAGTGAGAAAGGATGCTTGGATGGAGCGAGTCGTGAAAGTTGTCAAGAATGAAAGTGAAATCTGGTGAGACCTCTCGAGAGTGAGGCTCTTGCTTTCATCGTTGAGATGATAGAGAAGGTCGGAACTAAATGTAGTAGGAAGAATAGATGCATACCTTGTCAGCAGACGCTGCAGCTTTTCGATTCATCGTTGCGATGAGTCTTATGTACTTTCAAGCTGAAGTATCAGATATGTCAAGACACATGACCGAGTTCGAAGATCGAAAGTAACAGAATCGAAGCCAAACTAGCAAAGTCGCGAAGACCTTCAACTCTGTGCGTGAACTTGAGATTGTTAGCTAAGCTTAGAATTGTAAAGATGTAGAAGTGATACCTCACCGGATAATTTCTGGGATGGCTCAGTAGGCTCTACTTGGATCGCAGCAGTATGGTAAGCAACTGCTTGCTGTCATATAAAATCAAGTACCGCTCCAATATTTTTGCAGATTGAAGGAGAAGTCGTACTTGAGTATCAGCGTAGAGATTCCCAATGGCTGAAGCTGCGAATAGCTGTGTGGATTTGTGTTGAGAATAAACGGCTGAAGGTGAATACACAAAGTATGGAAGAAGTGAGGATATCTTCGATCTGACGGTTTTGGAGCTGAGTAGCTTGTAGCGTGTAGTGTGTAGTCAACAAAGGAAGCAGGCAAGCTGTGAGACAGTGAGTATCTCCTGAAGTACCGCTGAGCAGAGCCAACTTGAGAGGAAGTCTTTGTGCTTCTGCTATTGCTGCTATTCCTTTGAGTGCAGATAGATCGGGTGAAGCAAGGTTGAGTAAAGAAGGAGAAGAGTAGTTAATCGAAAGCAGAAAGATGAGAGTCGAAAGAGAGAAGTAGGAAGCAGCCAGATCGAAAGCTAAAGCTAAAGTCAGCATACGAAGGCTGGAAAGGTGTGAGGAAAAAAGTAGAAGTGAAGTAATGTGAAGTGTGTAGATGGCTGTTGGGAGGTAGGCATTTAAGTCCATAAGAACCAAGCTCAAAATCTCAGTAAATCGCTAACCTCAAGATCCAACAATGTGTGTGGTACAAGTAAAACCAGAACACCAGACGAGAGGGAGTAATCTTCCCAAAATCTGTCCTCAGATTCCAAGCCAGTCTCCAACTTTGAGAATTAAGCGGGCGAGAATTAAACAAACTGTCCGACCCAGAGCAAAGATTAAGCGAGTAGTAGAGGTCGATGAAGCAAGCCTCTTTACTACCTACCTATACAACCAATTTTGGGATTCCTAACATGTAAAGAAATGAATGCTAAGCCTAGAAGCTTCCAAGGTACTGTAAAATAAGAACATCAAAGCAATTTTGTGGAGCTATAGCATTACCTATTTATGGACAAAAGAGAGAGTTGATGACTTGGATTTTGGTGTAGTTTCTGCTTGATTTTGGCATCGGGTAGAGAAATCCATTGACTACCGGTAGAGGTGTGGGTGAAGAGACATGCTCGATGCAGATGCGCCACTTAGAGGAGGAATTGAAGGAGGGTTGAGAGGAGCGAAAACTGCTGTTGAAAGATTGCAAATTTAAACTTTTTATCCTTGGTGGATCGGACTTGCCCTCAACCAGATTTGTGTCAAATTTGATCTCCAAAGCTGTGAAGTATAAGTAGGTAGACGAATAAAAAAAATCAAGTAAGTCATCTCATTTCAGCCGAAGAGATCTATCTCGTCCCCTGCAAAGCTATCCCTGCTTCGCAGATCTAATAGCTAGCCATTCTTTCCTAAGGCCCACTCAAAGACCATTCACAAAGCCCAAAACCCTCTTCACCAACCCCTGCACAACAACCTCATCATTCTTCTCCAAATTATGGCTCGCGCCCTCCAACACCCCGGAGTTAACCTCATCCACGGTCCCCTTGCCCAACTTCACGAACCCAATCCACCGGTCCACCAGCGCCTGCTTATCAATACTCTTCGGGACATGCTCATCGGCTCCCGAGTAGAGGATACACAGCGGGCGTCCCACCGGCAAGGCCCCAAAGCTCTTCATGAGCTGCTCGTCCTTCAGATCCGAGCTAAAGTAGTCGTCGTCGCCATCATGGTTCGGACTCGCAACCGAGAGCCAGCGCTTCGCGGTCACGGGACAGGGGCTCTGCTTCCCGGGGAGGATCTCGTCGCCTTGGCCCGCGTCGACCATCTCCTGGGCTTTCTTGCACGTCTCGTCGTAGTCGGCCTGCTTGGTCGACATCAAGATGGCCTCGCGATCACTGACCGGTGCTTGGATGATGCCTGCGTCGATAGGCTCGCGGCCCTCGTGGCCTTTGCCGGTGAAATACTCCATCACGTCCTGGCAGCCGGTCGAGTGGCCCATCAGGATGATCTTGCCGGGCTTGAGGGCCCGGAAATACGCCACGGCTTTGGAGAGCTCCTTGACGTCTGTTTGCAGCGACGAGGTTCCCCAGCCGTTGTAGGACGAGGAGAGAAGCACTTGGGCGATCCCCCATGTGGGTGGGAGGGCCTCGGAGAGAGTGGCGGGGTAAGGGACCGTGAGGAGCCCATCGAAGAGACCGCCGATGAAGATTATGAGGTTTTGGGATGGTGGAAGTGTGGGCTTGGGGATATATTCAAATGCTGCCAAGCGAGATGCCTATTTTTGTCAGCTCGCTTGTCCCACTCAGGTTCTTTTATCATTTTTTGCTGTGCAATACAATAAATATATCATGTGCCATAAGTGGAGGACCAACATACATAAGGATGCAAAACGCCATTTCTCGCCCCAGCCATGGTGCGAACGAGCATATCAGACACCGGTTTCTCCTCCTCGCACACGTACAAGAACTGTTGATAGCACAAAAAAAGCGCAAACGAAGAGAGCAGGGCCAAAGTGCGAGTTCGTTCGTTTCTGAGTGCGTCGAAAAACATTTATGTCCGGAGGATGAGGAGCTGCATGATCTCAGGATCTGATAAGATCTTGATCTCGTAGCGTGGAGAGTGGAGTCGGAATTGCATGGCTTGAGTGGTAGGAGAACGGGGGAGGAAAATATTTGTAGGGCGGAGATCCCGAGAGCGGAGGCTTCAGGTTTGCGGTAGGGGGGACTTGGCTTTCAATGCCTAGTTTTGGAATGACACGTTCAGAGAGGGTATTTGTGATTACATCACGTGAAATATATCTCGGAGCATCAAAAATATCCAGAGCTTCAACAACACCTCAGTACCAACCTTGCTGTACAATCGAACCACCACCACCACCACTGTTGCCAATTAACCACCACAACAATGGCACCCCACCACACGCCCATCCGGACGCTGTTGACGCCCCTCCTCTCCAGCTTCCGCAGTCTCAGCATCGGCGCCTCCAAACCCTCATCCTCAATCCTCTCTCTCACCAAAGCCTCACCAAGCCATGTGTCGCTCTCCACGTCCGCCAGCAGGAGCTTCAGCGTCTCGGCCGCCCTCGCGGCAAAGGAGTCCAAGAGGATCAAGATCGACCCACGCATCACCCTGATCAGATACCACATGCAGCACCCGCGAACACCGCGCCCCCTGCGTCTCTCCCGCAACCGCGCCCTGCGACACTGGACGATCCACCGGGCGTGGCAGCTGTTCAGGCGGAAGAAGAGCGAGGCTGAGGCGAATGAGTTGGAACGGTACGTGTGCCTCTGTTACGCTGGTTGAGCAATGGATGGATGGGGGAATAAAATGGACGCATCGAGATGAAAATGAGCTAATGAGCATATAGCATGTACGAATCCACCCACGAAGCCATGGAGGCTCTGCGCAACTTAGATGAGCCTGGCACGCCTGGAGCGGGAAGATTGTACCGTATTGCGCTGGAGAAGAAGGGGCTTTGGGGCCATGGGGGTGTGCCGATTGAGTATGCGAGGTTGCAGACTGATACGCCGGCGAAGGAGCCATGGAATCACGGATGGACGCGATAGGGGATGAATCAAGGTAGCGAGTGAGTGGATTGAGATAGAGATAGAGAGAGAGGTGCCAGTGGAAGCGTTGTGCTGTCTTCTATGATGCAGAAGGCGGTGTTAACGTCTGGGGATGGAATCCGAGGAGTGCTGTGTATTACATATTTGGAGAGGAAGTTTCAATGGTCAAGTGAGATGGTAGGAGTATGTATGATATGTAGAACAAGACATGTATCATAGAGGCACAAGCAATACGGAATCACATAACCCAGTAAACCCACGCCACTGAACAATAGTTATAATGCCATGCAAGCTGGTATGTAGACCCTATGTACAAGTTTCATCGTTTTAGGCCAATCTTCCTTCACCCAGTTTGGTGATATTCCACATCCTTATCCCCGTGCAATGCAAATATTACAACGAGCGAGATCCATCCCACCATTTTCACCTGCCTCGCGCTTTATCTCAAATTTCGTCTGCAAATCTGGGGTATGTGACATTATTAGGAAACAGCACACATGAAGGGGAAAAAAGCAAGACAAAGGAGTGTGTGGACATCAAGTCATTAAAGTGCTCTATTTCGTTGGTCGGATACAATTCCTTCCAAGCGTAGGTAAACCTCCCATTAGTTTGCAAAGTGAAAGGTTAGGTGGTGGTCGTGGTCGTAGTCGTAGTCTGAGGTAAGAATCTTTGGTGGTTGTAGATGTATGCGTTACTGAGCCATGCAATATGCCGTATTTTTGGGGCTGATAGCAAGAAAGTTACTCGTGATCGTGTGAACCACAACTCCCATGCCAATGATTGCTTCCCAGCTTGGCTTTAACCGCGCATCTAACATTCTTCCTGCTCGGAGGTGATTGGTTCAAGAAGCCCCTCCTCCTCATAGGATAATACAGCAACCTCCACCGCCTTCGCCTTTCTCAAACGTGAGCAGTGCAGCTCTTGTCGCGGCTTCGAAAACGTCGTCGACCCCCTCGCCAGTCAATGAGGAACATTCCAGATATTTCCGGGCTCCAATGTCATGCGCAATGTCTGTAGCTTCTCGAGTCCCAATGAAGTGTTGTGACTTCTTTCGCATTTCCTCAATGGCCAATGGATCCTCCCGCAGATCTTTCTTTAATCCCACGAGTATGATAGGAACGCCAGGGCATCTTTCATTCGCCTCTTCCACCCACTAGTTATGCGTTAAAAATAATTTCTTTATAACTTCCATCTTGACCAAATAATCACTCACCTTGTGCTTGACGTTGTCCAGAGAATCTGGTGTATCGATGGAAAATCCAATTAAAATAACATGTGCTTTCGAGTATGCAAGCGGTCGTAATCTTTCATAGTCTTCTTGTCCAGCCGTATCCCAAAGAGCTAATTGCACACTCTTGCCATCCACTCTGCAGTCCGTCACATAGTTCTCGAATACTGTCGGAACCTAGTCTGGTGATAAGTAACAAGGATGATGATTCAGCACGCCGCATTGCACTTACGTAGTGCTACAAATGTAAGTCAGTAAATGGTAGTATTGTGTACTGATGGAAACCTGCTTACTGTAGGAAAGTACCCGAGGGTAAAGACGCTCAACAATGAAGTCTTTCCGCACGCTCCATCTCCAATAATCACCAGCTTCCTAGACAAATTAAGTCAGCCCACTGTGTGTATACCCCTCGCAGAACAAATGTCCCTCCGTCATGAGGTTACACAGGCCAATTGGCATGTGAACTTCTTCAACATTTGTATGCAAGTAATTGACTCTCTGTAACCGTCGTTGCAAATGATAGTCCTGCTCCATGTTTCTCCAATCCCATGCCCCCTAAAAATTCAGGTCTCGGATGTTTTCGACGTACCTTCGCATGACATTCTGGACTTGTTGAGCCATGGCAGAGGGAATGATGGGTCGTTGGAAGGAGAGATTCGAGGTGGTTAAATATTCTTTGGACCTGTACCAGCTAAGGTCAGGATAAAGTTGTCGTAAGAAACAATTCGCGGATGGTGAGGAGAGATTATCAGAAGTTAAAGGTCAGGACGAGAAGGAAGTTGATGATACGAGACACGCCAGGCGTTTGCGGGTCGGCGCTCGGATAAGCCGAGTAGGAGTGCTGAGGCCTAGGTACTGAGGTTACGAAGTAAGGTAAGGTAACTAGGTAGGGACTAGGGAATTGAATAGGTTCGTATTAAATGAAAAGCAGGAGAAGGAGAATTGAATGGTAGATCAGAGGTCAGAGGAATGAATGCAGAAAGTAGAGAGAAAGGCTGCAGCAGGTATAAAGTAAAGTACAGTACAGTGTTGGGGTAGTTTGCTTAACCCTTTTTAGTCTTTTTCCTTGGTGTCGCAGATTGATGATTATTCTTGGAACTGGAAGTAGGCTGAGCAATTGGGGGAGGGGAGGGAAGAAGCCGCCCAGATGTATGTACGAGTATGGCCGTGATGTCCGTGATGCCCTGAGGTGTGCAGGTGGTTGCAGGTGGTGCAGGTGGTGCAGGTGGTGCAGGTAGTGCAGGTCGTTGCAGCGAAGGAGTGTGGGCCGGGTCTGGTTTAGGTTTAGCTTTTGCCTTTGACGATCCGGCAAAAGTTAAAAAAGCCTCCTATGAAAGCAAAGCCCGACCAACACAATACTGTACAGTACCAGTACCACAATACTGTATGGAGGATGTCTGGCGAGTGGATGGAAATTGCGGAGAGAAAACCTGGAATACGGAATACGGTAGGAGGAAAGAAAGGTAAGTAAGGAACTTCCCTCCCCTTACCACTGCTTACCTAACCTGACCTTAGGTGAGGTACCTTTACCTAAGGTACCTTAGAAATAATTAAATCCCGTGATCATAAAAATGATACCTTCTCTACCTTATGGTAAGGTACCTTACCTCATCCACCCCAATTGACTGAAAATGAAGATATACATCATTTTCTCTCCAAATACAGGTAATTCTAGTCGATTACCAACAAATTCTAAAGCTACCTGCTGTCCCTTGTACTTTCCTCAATTAGGAATGATCCATACCTACGTACCTTACCTAATCGATAAAATAAATACCCTAAGATACCTACAGGAAGATACCTAAGATACCCTTACTTTAATCTTCTCCCTTAATAATGGATGAGGTAATCCCAATCCGGGGCATTAGAATTCAGGAATTTTGGCCTTGGAAAGTTCTGCCTCAGATTTCGGTAGGGCCTGGCATCTTCTTGACGAAGCAACACCAATTGTGACATTGACCTCAACGTCAGCTCGGATTCCATTTCCCAACCTTCAATGACCAAGTGACCACTATTCGATTCGACTGCCACCTCCGAAGCCTTCACAATACTTCGGGATCGACGACTACACGCACTCAACCAGTTCCATCCTCGGCGCCGAATCAACAGAACACAACTCCTTGGTGGGGCAGCAATACCTTCAACTTCCTTCTGAGCCTGCTTGTGAGTCTTGAGATTCACTTCGCCAGTGCAATCTGTCTCTACCGAACAAGAAGCTACTGGTCTGCGTCTAATACTTGTTCTGGGAACAGTTATCACTCCTCCATGCGCGGATCTTGACCACCATAATCTTCATCGGAATGCCCGCAAACCAAAGACGCCAGGCCGCACAATCTCCGCCTTCTCCAACCTCGAGAAACACCGCAAAGTATACGAATAAGGATGGTTCGAAGTTTATAACTGTGCCGAAAGTTTCCAATCCCTCTACATCGTCTGAGACATCACCAACCATGGCCCAAAATACGATCAAGACAAACGGACAACTCCCAGCTTCATCCTCAGCTCCAAATGGCTCTGCACCTACCGTCAACAGGAAGAAGCAAAAGCGAAGGGAGAAGGAGGCGGCAAAGCGAGCTGCTGAGCAGTCTGCCAATCCGGTTCACAATGGCGCACAACCTGCGAGCCACAATCAGAGGCAGATGCAGGAACTGGAGGCGCGTTTTCGAGAACATGGGCTGGACGAACAATACGAGGAGAATGGACAATTTGAGCATGCGGAAGGGGAACAGTACTACAGTGACGAGGAAGTGGATAGATATTCGGGCTCCTACGATCAAAATGCCTCTCCGACAAATGGATACACGATGCAGCATTCAAATCCGTCCGAGAAGAAATCGAAGAAGAAGAAGAGGTCAAAAGCAGATTCTTTAGATCACGTTCATACTAACGGTCATTCTCATAACAATCACCTTGTCCCACCACTACCTCCTCTGTCATCCACAAGCTTGTCACGAGGCCCAGGGATTTCCAAAGAAAAAATCTGGAACACTTCTTCTCAGGAAGAGCGCCAGAGGATAAAAGAGTTTTGGTTGTCACTTGGTGAAGATGAACGCAAAAGTTTAGTAAAAGTGGAGAAGGATGCAGTGCTGAAGAAAATGAAAGAACAACAAAAGCATTCATGCAGCTGTACTGTGTGTGGGCGAAAGCGGACAGCGATTGAGGAGGAACTTGAGGTTTTATACGATGCATATTACGAAGAACTAGAACAGTATGCGAATATCCAAGGTGATGGGGTTCCTCCAATAATGGCCACATCGCGTCGTTTTGGCGATTTGGGAGGCCTTCAACCTCCAAATCGTTTACCACCTTTCAGCTCCCGGCAGCCCTCAAGAGGCAGGATAATGGAGCAAAGTGGGGATGAAGAAGATGAGGATGAAAGTGAGGACGACTACAGCGATAGAGATGAGAGGGAAGGTGACGAGGACGAGTATAGTGAAGAAGATGATGAACCTGCGGAGGAAGAAGAGCCCGCAGAAATTATTCCTCGGAATGATCATGCGACAGACTTCTTCAATTTTGGGAATAGTCTTACTGTACAGGGTGGCATTTTGACTGTAGCCGATGATCTTCTGAAAAATGACGGGAAAAAGTTTATAGAGATGATGGAACAACTTGCTGAACGTCGCATGGCTCGCGAAGAGGATGCTCGAGAACCATACCAGAATCGGAATTTCATTCATTCGCCAAATGGCGCCATGCACTCTCATGCCCCACATACTCATAATCACCCACCTCCACAAGACGAGGAGGAGTATGATGATGAAGATGAGGACGACGAAGAGTATGGCAGTGATGAAGAGGACTACGATGAGGAGGAAATGGTACGTGATTGGCGGTGCTTACGCTAGCAAAATTCTAACTCGAGACAGGATACGATGACTGATGCGCAGCGAATGGAGGAAGGACGACGGATGTTCCAGATATTCGCTGCGAGGATGTTTGAGCAGAGAGTTTTGACAGCCTATAAAGAAAAGGTTGCAAATGAACGACAGCGGAAGCTTCTTGAAGAACTAGCAGACGAAGAACAAACGTCAGTCCAGAAGAAAGCCAAGAAGGCAAAAGATGCCCAGAAGAAGAAGGAAAAGGCCGCACAGAAGAAACAAGCTCTTGCTGAGGAGAAAGCTAAGCGAGAAGCCGAAAAGGCCGCTGAGGAATCCGCTCTGCGCGAAGCCGAAGCCAAAAAACTGGAAGAGCAACGTGCCAAAGCTGAAGAGAAACGTCGAAAGCGTGAGGCTGAAAAGAAGGCTGCAGAGGAAGATAAACTACGGAAAGAGGCTGAGAAGCAACGCCGACTTGCTGAAGCACGGGACCGCCAGGCCGAGTTGGAGCGCAAGCAGCGTGAAGCCAAGGATAAGGATCGCCGTGAGAAGGAAGAATTGCGCCTACGGGAGAAAGAGGCCAAGGAGACGAAGGAGCGGGAGGCAAAAGAGCGTCGTGAAAACCAAGAAAAGGAGAAGCGTGCAAAGGACGCCCGACTCAAAGCCGAGAAATTGGCCCGAGAGAAGCAGAAACTCGAGGAAGCAGCCGCACAACAGGCTGCCGCCCAAGCTGCCAATGCTGCCATCAAGCGACCTCCTGTTCCAATACCTGCAAGCTTGCAACCTCACCCAATTGCCTCGCCTCATATCGGACATGTGACTCCTGTGATACCCAAAGCAACAACTCCAATGAAACTCCGGACGACTTCCTCGCAGCAGGACTCAAATTCTCCTGTACCACAGACACCACTAACAAACAATCTCAGTCAAAATGTCTCGCCTGTGCCATCAACTCCAAATCAAGGCAGTCCAGGCCCCATTGGACCTCCCAGCAGGAATCAAAATCAAGCGCCTCACTTGTTCCAACCACAAGCGACCTCGCCTGTACATTCATCACTCAAGAGCCCACCTGGTATGCCACAGCCAAACTTATTCGGGGGAATGCCCCCAGCGCATATGGGTTTCCCTCCCGGAATGCCAATGATGGGTCCTGCCTTCGGTGGACGTATGCAACATGAACCAATGTTTCCACATCCAATTCCACACTTGATGGGAGGACCTTTTCAACCTCTGAGGGCTCCTAATGGTATACCCCAATATCAGCCTGGCATAGGCATTCAACAAATGCCGCCAGGAAGGGGGTTCCCATTGCAACATGGTCCACCTGGATTCTCACAGCAGCCACCGCCTTTGAGTGGTATTACTCATCTCTTTAATGCTCATAAAGAAGGTCTCGCCTCACAAGCTCATTCTCGTCAACATTCAGGAACGTTTGATAAACTCTTTGAAGGACTAGGAAATTCCCAAGCACAGCCAATTGCACGCCCTGCACCAATTGGACGTCCATCAAGCATCGTGCATGGCCAACGAAATGGTGACGGTGACAAGCTTGACATCGACGATGTGAACAGCCATCTGGGCAGTAGTGCACTCCTAGACGATTCAGATGAACCCATTAGTTCTGGAGACGGGCAAAGACGATCGAGTGCTGCGCCAGGAAACCCTTCTCGACAGAGTTTTCCACCACCATATGGAATGGATCACATGTTGTTTGGAAGTCCTGTGCCACCTGGCTTCAGTAACACATGGGGACCGCCAAACCCATATACTCCCTCATCTTTACCCGGTCCTGGCTATATGGGTGGCTGGGGGGTTCCACCAAATCAATTTGGAGCTATGGGGAACAACAATCCACTTCGATCTTCACAATCACGTTCCGTTGCCGTCAGGTTAAACATGTGTCGAGCTTGCAAGACATTTGAATCTTCGACATCAGATGGCTTTGTCAATCTCAACACGATCAAAAATCATTTGGACCAGATATTTGCTGATCAGCCAGTTTCTGACAAGGAAATTCTCGACCTTTGCGAAACCGAAGGCAACGCGATCAATGGCGGGGGTGTATTTCACATTGGACCAGACGAGGGTTCTATTCGATTCGAGCAAGAAACTCATCCCCCACATCGACCTTTTGGAGCACCGGGTGAGATAGGCAGCCCGATTATTGGTGGAGGTGGACTATCACGACCTCCAGGCTTTTGAGAGATACCATTGCATTCCTCGCCTCTGTTATTCAGAGCCCAGTTCTTCTTTGTATCATTGCATCGACGCATTTCACGTGCTCGATCGGCGTCCTTCTGCTTCAGCATTTTCGCTTCTAGCACGTTCACTGGCTTTTTCTGAATGGGAAGTGTGACTGGGCCAGGGGTTACCCAGTGGATGATGGGGTCTATCTTGCGTGCAATATTTGCTGCTGCGATGAGATAGAGTGAGTGAGTCGACGATTGATGGATGTCACTCTATGTATTAGCCGAGAGAGGAGGAGGGACCTTTATGCCGCTACCGCATCTACTTGGTGAAATGAAGCATGAACTACCAAGCAGATCCACCTCAATTCTAAATGCATATGCACGTGACGTACTCTCTAAATTAAACCAACGTTTTCTCATTTCCTACCTTATGTATGTACACATACCATCTTACATTTTATCCAACACCGCCGGAGATGTTTTCCCTTTTCGCAAGTGGTATGGTGTGGCTTATCGTTCGAAACCTCCAATTCGTAAGTCTCGTATCTACCTATGATCTTTCACCTTGGTCTGTGTTTCCAAATGTTTTGCTACAGCATGCAAAACCTCGTGTTTACATCTGATCATTCGTTCATCCGACCACCATCACCATCCGATTCTCCATCGGCATCAGATGCTGCACTTCTCGAAAGGTTCCAGTGCTGAGTGCTCACAACGAGTGCCAAACTGCCAATGGCAGTGTTTGATTCACCCCAACCCGCCAATCAACCTCAGTGCCTAGGGATGCTCAAACCACTTGACGGAAAGCAAGCAAGTGAACCCCTCGTACTTTCGAAACACCTGACCCTCTTCTGAATGAAATTTAAAAATAGCACGCCTCACTGACTGTCCTGTATCCACTGACCCACTACCGTGCTGACGAACATCAAAAAACCGCATCTACTGACATCTTTGGAAGCTCATGCAGGAATGATGGTAGAAATTTGATGGGTTATAGAGAAACAAAGAGAGGTCTTTCTTGATTGGTATAGACATAGTCCACAGCCTCTCTCGATCAAACTTGCAATAGGCTGGAATAATATCATGGCTTCTGGTGGTGATGACGGTTCTTTCCGGCATGCACCTGCATACACCCCAGCACTGACGAACGCACGCACTGAAGAAAATTTGCCGATCAATGCGTCGAATGCGCAGTCTTCGTGTCCTTGTTTTTGCTTTTGGAGCCGCCTTTGGTCTGATCTCCCGCAGTCGGGGTTTCGCAATTCAGCTTGTTGGTTGGGGTGTGGGAGTGGCGGCTGTCGCTTAGGAGACGTGCAGGCCAATGAGAGGTGTGGGATGCGCGCGGATCGGTATACGTGGATGTGGATAGGGTTAAGCGAGACATTCCCCCTGAATATATTATGTGTGCAGGCGGGACACAGAGCCAGCCAGATAGCCAGACAGATAGATAGACAGATAGACAGACAGGGGAAAGGGGGTTTGCATGTTTGGGTTTGTCTGGGGTAAGATCCCAAGGCTTGGATCTTTGGCTGGTGGATCGACCATTTGGGACGTGAGAGTGGTGGGTGTGGTTGCTGGGGAGGATGGCACCAAGGCATTGAGATCAGGGGATCGAGGTACTTAAGGTGAGGGAAAGGAGGGGTGGCTCAGGGGGATGAGTAAAAGCGAGAGAGAAAGGTGTGTAAAGAGTGAAAAGAAAAGAAAGGAAGAACTGCTGGATAGTTGTTTCCTTCAACTTTTTCTTCTGTTGCCTCGTTTGCCACTTTCGATCGTTGATCATTCTCTCGTTTGTTACTTCTTTTCCGTACTTGCTTGCTGCGCAGTCGTTGGAAAGAGTCGATTTCCGTGATCTCTCTCTCTCTTTCCAACTTGGATTTCGATTTCGCTTTCGAATTTTCCAGTTCAGTAATTTTTTTGCAGAGGAGGAATTTCCTTGCGACACTCGTTCTTTTTTTGGAGTTGCGCTTTGGATTGTGCGATTGGATTCCCTTCAAGTCGGATTTTGGGACCGGAATAGTGTTGGACAATTCATTCTCAACGGCAATATTGGAAAGCGTCCATAATAGTTTGTCATTGCAAAGGACAACGGTCGTTTACCGATTTTGGAAATATTGGTACCGGCATCACACACTCATTCAGGGACGAAAGAAAGAAACAACGGAAGAAACAATGGCATCCCCATCCCCAGCCTCGACGCCGATCCCCTCGCCCACCAGCACACTGTCTTCATTCACCTCAGTAGCAGAAACACTCACATCCAGCTCTCTCCTCGCCGTCGAGTCGGCGACAATCACATCTTCAACGTCCCTCGCTCTATGGACACCCATCCCTGTACCGTCTTCCAGCCCGTCAGCATTCTCCTCGCTAGCGATGAACTCCAGCGTCGCGTACAGTAACTCGTCATTTTCCTCGAGCTCGATATCGACCACTTTCCTCCCCTCACCGACGAGTCTAATGACGATGACTTCGTCGTCGGAAGCAGCGCGCACGTTCTCCGTCGCTTCGGAGGCTACCTCGACGATGCTCGCGAAAGCGGCGTCGCAGTCGTCGAATTCGCTATCCACTGGTGCGAAAGCGGGGATTGCCCTCGCGGTTATCTTATTTCTTGCCATCGTCGCATGCGTAGGTGCGTTTGTGGTTATCAAGAGGCGACAGCAGCCAAAAGAACAGAGGGAAGCAGCGAAGAGAGGGAGTGTGATTCTAGGCGATGGACGCGATGGCATGTCAGCGGATGTGACGGCGGAGATGAGTGAGCTTGGAATTGGCGGTGGGGGATTGGGGAATAAGGAGACGGGTGGTGGTGGTAGCAGTATTTTGGGAGGAGCAGGAGGGGTGTGGAGGACGGTCATAAGGGATGATTTGGAGAGAGTCGGGCGGTACGAGGATGCAGAGAAGGGACTGCCGCTGCCGAGGACGGATAGGGATATTGCGCGAGACAGGGAAGAGAGGGGCGAGAGGGTCAGGACGATGCGGATGAGTGCTTTTGGGGCTTGGAGGGGGAGGGGTGGCGTAGAGGGATAGGTTGGGAAGAGGAATCGGCGACGATGTAATGATGATGAATGCTTAGATCGGGTTGGGTATTGGTAATCGCATTGGCATGGCGTGGAGTTGAGAACAAAAGCTTGGATCTTTCAGGAGCTGAGTTGTGTACAGAAGCCAGGGCGACAAGACGATGGGAGGAAGAGAAGAGGGAAAAGAGAGCTGGGTTGAGTCTTGGTTTAGCATTGGAGTTAGTGGGCTGGGTCACGGCCAGGAGCGAAGGAGCATTTTTGATTTGTACTATACTGGGCAGGCAGTGTTGATTGTTACTCTTTGTTCTTTATCTTCGCTTGTGAATTAGCAGGTCTTTTTATTGCGTTGTTGGCGTCTCGTCGTTGTCATCCACGCGTGATGGTATTCATGGACTTCTCTACGTCATGAAGTACCCCACCATTAGTATTTCGATTTTATATTGAACGTCCCATCCCAGTTGATTCGGTGTGTTCACTACCCCTCCTATCGAATGGTTTTGGCACTTCTCGTCGCTCAGGGTTTATTCTTTAAGATTTTAGAAGATTTTAGAAGATTTTAGACGATAGCTCGTTTGTATGACTCCGTCAATCTCAGCATGCACCGCTACGTTATCTACTTCTAAATGAACGTGTGGTGTTTCCATTTAATTATGATCATCTGCTCCTTAGCCTCTTTTCCTTTCTTATCTTTTTAGACCAATTCAACGAATATCAAATCTAATGTCGCCAAGTCCCTACTTTTCTTATCGGCCCTTAACATAAACTTGCCGCCTACGTAGGTTTAGGTTTGAGTCAGACTCTACAGCGCACGACAAGGTAAAGCTAAGGTAAGGTAAGGTAAGGTCGCTTTTTTCCCGGCGAAATAGTGAAGTGATGGAGCGTATTTGAACTGGCGGGCGGTGGGTGGCGGGTATAAGGTTGTTGGGTTATGTGTTTATGGTGTGGTGTGGTATGGTATGGTCGAGCGAGCGAGCTGAGTTGGATTTGGTCTGGGATTGGGCTTGAGTCTGAGTTTGTGGGATTGTGGGTGCGTGGGGTGTGGTGTGTATCGCAAGTGGGAAGCCTTGCGCGAAGTCGTTCGGTTGTGGTCAGTGAGGACCTTACTTGTTGCCAGGCTGTGGGTATTGGTGCGGATTCCGGTGCGGATGGGCAGTGTTGCTGATATGCTATGTTGGATGTGTGGTAGTATTGAGATGTTCTAGTACATTTCTAGAGTCGCCAGTCCATGTTTGTCGGTGAATTGGAGGTGTTGTGACTATATACAGCTTCTCATCTATAAGCAGCTGGTATTTATCTATGGAAGTAAAGCATGAAATGTAAAAACACCCGTGTCCAATTGGGAAATTTGTATTCCTAATGTTGATATATTCTTTCGCTCTGCCTCTAGTCGGGGTTATTAGTGCAAAACATTATTAGCTTACATTCATATTCAGAAAACGTCTTGAGCAGGTTGTTTACCTTTCACATATCTTTGAATTGATCATGTTTGTATACGTCAAAGGGGAAATCATAATTGGCACATGGTGGTGATGATCAGATTGTGTATCTGGAGTATAAAATTGCAGTGATGTATCTATTACATACAAACTCTCTGTGTCTCTCAATTTAGAGAGGAAAGGTCGAAAGAGTGAGACCTGACACTTGACATTTGACATTTACTTTGATTTCTGCTGCTAATGTTTTAAATTTGCCGATGATGGATTGCGTACCCACATACAGCGCAGAGACACTTCTTAGTGTCTAAAACATCTCGTCGTAGAATTCTAAAGAGTCCACACTGCGAATGAAAACTTTCCAATTCTAAGACTGAATGCATTGCCGTGGTGACAATAGAAGACCTCTATGCGGACAAGAAATACAGACATAGCCAACCGAGTTAAGTTTTCCTTACTTTTCCCCAAATATATAATACAGGCCAGTGCAAGTAATCATGATTTCTCCGGCACAAGTTGCGAAAGTATCTCTGCCAAATGAGAAACTATAGTAAAGTGCGTTCCTTGAAACTCTTGAAGAGTGGCATGTGGCAGATGATCCACCATATATCGAATCATCCCAATAGGCGCATTGACATCTTGCTTCGCATGCCACACCTGAATCTGATCATAATCTACATCCTCCAACCTAAAGCCCCAATTCTGCGTCAAAAGTCGAGCTTCCTGAACGGTAGCTCTCGACCCTTGCGCAAAGCCCTCAAAAACAGTTCGTAGCAACTCGTCCACCTGATCCTCGATGCGGATCTGATTCTCGGCATCTTCTCCTTTCGAGTTTCGCTCCAACATCTGCCCGATCCTGTCTCGGAACCCAGGACTCCCTGATAAGTACCTGCTCAGACTGACCAGCCCATCGAGCGTCAGTCGTGTGCCAAGCGGTGCCCACACTGACGCCAACCGAGTGAGCCGCGCTATTAACAGCAAATCCTTCGTGCCGGCTTCCCACGGCGGTGCGCCAGCCAGAATACCCACAGAAGACAAGCTCTGGCGAGGCAATGCGAGAGCACAAGCAAGTGCATACGGACCGCCCCCTGACCCACCGAGGATCGAGTATCTGGAGAGCCCCAGGTGCTCGGCAAGGGCTTGCATGTCAGCTGGCCAGTCCATGATGGTGCGGTTTCGCTGGAAGGTCGAGAGGCCGAACCCAGGACGGTCGGGGGAAATGACGCGGAGGTCGTCACGGCGAGCGGCTCTCAGGAGGTTTCGGGCCTCGAGGCGAGAGGAGGGGAAGCCGTGGAAGAAGATGAGGGGGTGGCCTTCTGGGTTGCCATATTCCGAGAACCCTAGGACGCGACGATCTGGGAGGACGAAGGATTGGCTGTCGGGGCCATTAATGGTATTTATCCTTCGGTGGGTAAAGGTAGGTAGATATTGAAAAGGACTGAAACCATTCCTAGCGAGTCGAGGCAACTTGGACGTCACCAGTAGAGAAGGCTTCATCATAACCTGGTGAACGCGATTGCGGGAAACATTAATGCATAAGCTTGTTTAACTGTAAGGCGTAGTCGTAGATTTCTTAAAAATAAACAAGATAGAGCATTCCCCAAAAACTGCAAGGTGAAGTATTATGGTATTGACGTTGACATGAGGTCGAGACCTCGCCAAGTGCTCAAGTACGTTTTCCGCATAATATGCACAAGTTCGGCGCTAGTCCCTTTTCAGACAATGCAAATGCACAATTATATCCACATTTAGAAGCTGGGCAACCTCATACATCATCATATCAAAGTGTAAACACCACAAAATGGATCAACCATCAAGAGCAGATTCAACGTCAAAAAGGCATGCGAGGCATGGATCGTCTGGGAGAGGTGAGGTTCTTTCATTGTTACATTCCTAAACATGCAAATGTCCTATATGGGCGACATGTTTGCCAACTCCTGGTCCGGGAAAGATGTTTGCATGGCGAGCCCATAGCACGTATTGAGCAGAAGCGTTATCATATGCATAGAGATAGATGTGATGAAGTAAAATCCTATTCAGGATTCTAGTCCTCGCATGATGACCTCGTGTACCAGAAGGCTCCAGGTCTTTAAGCTATCACATGACCTCAGCTCAAGTATACCTAGATACCTACTACTCTTTCTCGAAGGTGATGCCAGTGGAATAAATGAAGGAGTGTTATATACGTGGCTTTTTCTTTCATACAACATTTCCTTTTCCAACTTGAACAAAATATCCAGTAGCACATAGCTGACATCATACTAGCTCTCCCTCGACGACCTACCCGTGGAACCTTAGATGCAGGCGAGTCTGTATCCCCAATGACCCATTCTCGACTTGCAGTATCTAACAATAATACAGCTCGCCATTGTCAAGCAGTCCCAGCAACCCCAGCAGTCCTATCTCATCACCAACGATCTCGCGCCAACACTCACTTCTCTCACCAACAAACGCCACACAACCACGCCTACCCTCCCCTCAACCATCCAACCTCTCGACAATGTCCACCGTACCCTCATTCCGCACCGCACACACCTCCCTTTCACCAGCAAGATCAACCCTCACCACCCAAAAAGACTTCTCCTTCCTCCTCAGCCCAGAGAAATACCACCCGCTTACGCTCCTCGACGTACCGCCTCCCTTCCGCACCACCACCTCGCAACCTGACCCCTCCACGCCGCTCCCCGATCTTGTTTTGACAGGGCACTTCCGCAGCGCCGCCATCAAAGCCGCGCAGACGCTTTCGGCGCCAGGTCTGAATCCAACAGACCACGAGACGATCTTCGAGCTGGTCTACACGCGCCTCAGCTGCCTGACACTGTGCAACCAGACCGTGCTCGCGAGCCAGGAGGTCAAGATCCTCGAGGACTTGAACTCGGCGTACTATCGCGAAGATGCCACAGGCACGCATCTCGTGCCGTGGGAGCTGAGAGTTTTGGCTGTGAGGTTACAGGGCATGGGCTTTAATGACGCTAGGCGTGGTGTGATGGGATATTATGATCTAGCGAGAGAAGCGCGACTTACGCTCACCGGATTGAAGAAGTCGAGGGCTGAGAAGAAGGACATGGGAATCGAGGCGGATATCGGTATGTGGCAGGAGCGCCTCGCTGAACTGGGGATCCGCGTTGCGTCTGCGTTGGTCGAGATGGAAGACTTGGAGGGTGCGAGTAGATTCCTGGCTACCTTGGAGCCTGCTGCTTCTACGAGCCAAGACAGCATCTTGCGACTGGAGCTGCAGAAGGCTCTTCTTTGGCTCTGTCTGGGTGATGTGGAAGCTGCACGTAGATGCATCGCGAGCAGAGAAGTGGACAGCGAGAAGAAGGTCATCCTAGCGTTAGCACACATGGCTGATTCCGATTTCGAAACTGCCGCTAAGGCTTGGGAGCTTCTGATTCATGGTGAAGGCAGTGCGGATGAGAAGGCTATGTGGAAGCAAAACTTGGCTATTTGCTTGTTGTATTTGGGGAGGATGGATACAGTATGTTTCCTTTCCCGCCATACCGAGGCACTTTGCTAACACTTACTCTAGTCTCGTGAGATTCTTGAGGATCTGGTTTCTACAGGACATTCTTTCCACGCCCTGACGTTCAACCTGTCTACGATTTATGAGCTCTGTACTGAACGGTCACGTGCGCTGAAGATTGGACTGGCGGAGCAAGTTGCGAATATGCAGGAGGATGAGGGGAAGAGGAATGGATGGGAGAAGGTCAATGGAGATTTCAAGTTGTAGAAAGTCTTGGAGAGAGGTTATTTCAATGCCACGCGTTACACTTATGCTCATGGCCTCCCTAGGTTACTTGACGCAATCCAGCGTGCTTTGTCAATTCTCTAAATTACGATTAAGTATATATCTCCTGAGCTTCATAGTCCTAAGATGTATACCTTTGAAGTATTCTACGTTATTCCATACTAACATCGCGCCCTTTTTCAATGTTACTCGCTATAGCACGTATCTTGTTCATTATGATTCTCCACTAGAGTACACTCAATATTCTCTACATATAGACAACCACCAACCAGCTTCCAAACCAAATCAAGAGGTACAGACAGTAAAGATCCTAGAATTTCGACACATTTAAATCATCAAACTACAATTTTAATCATGTACAGGTGATCGTCTGGAGTTAGAATACTCGTAAGAGATGTTCTTAGCGATGGTAGTTGAAAACAGCCTTCCTCCACAATGGAACCACTCGCCAACCTGCCCACAACTATCTTACAACCAACCTTTCACCAGCAAGCAGGAAACTCCCCAATACTTTAATCATCTATCTATCTATCTGAATTCCTAATTTCTTTTCCAATTTCACGACAACCAAAGCAGTCCATAAATCGTCTCGGGCGCCAAGCCGCCCAGACCAGCGCCAAGCCTGTCTGTCTTCTGCCTGAGCTCCGACCTGACCTCGAACCTACACCGAATCTGTTCCGAATCTGTTCCAACTTGCGATGTGCAACAAAACTTTTTTGCAATCACATGGCGAGTCGCTCATTGGCTGTTAGTGGAAGCGAGATGGGTTTGGACCTCGGCTGGTATTTTTGGCGAGCGAGGCTTGGGATTTTTGTTTCTCTTCTTTTGTTACTATTCTTTGTAGTGTTTGAGGTTTATGATGTTCATGGTGTTTGGATTGGGGGTTCATTCTTGGAAGGATTTAGAAACAGTTTCTATGTTTTTGGACAAGTGTTGTTCTGCTGTGGTCCGAGGGAATTACAGAGAGTAGCCATTTCAAGTCGAAATCATCATTAGACTCACGACCGTCAAATTTCAAGAGAAAAGTCTCATTATACTTCACGCTATATTTTTTTTTCCAAATATCAAAACTTCAGGCATAGAATAAGCTCAATGGCTATCATGCTGTCTAGGACTAGCTTCACCGTTGGAAGCAAGTTTCTTCGATCAGTAAGCAAGCTTCAACTCACCAATAATCAGGAACAATAAGATGAGTTTTGCGCTCGACAGGTACACATATGCACTTTCTTTAGTAGTTAAAACAGACTGTTATTCGTGGCAGCTTTGCAGGTATAACGTTATCCACGTCTACATCTCAAGCGTTTCAGAGGTGTTTAGTCCCTTGGTAACAATAGTCAGTCAGTCACTCGTTTAATTCAAAATAGGATTTTGAGTCAAATTGTTCAGTTAGAAGACCGGAAGTCTTGGAGTATAGCTAGCCAGCTCTGATCGAGATGTCTACAGTCATGAGTCAATTTCTGTGTGTATGCTCGTCGTTCAGGTTGACTCAAGAACCGCACGGATAGGCTCAAGAATCTCCATACGCCCATAGACCACAATCGGTCATGCAAAATGTTAGTGAACAGCAGACCCAGCACCTACTATGCAACAATACTAGTCAGTTCACAAAAGCGGGGTCTCCTCTCCCACCGCCTCGGACGACAGCGTACCAATAAACTCCAAGGCCTCCAAGCCACCCCATTTCGCATTCCAAAAGTCCTTGAAATAATTAACCCTCGCCTTCCACGGTCCCACATCCCCACCCTTTGGCATGACCCCCCTTTCCGCAACAATATACGTACTACTCAAATTCATCAGATTCCTCGGCCTCACCTTCGACTCATCCGCGACTCTGGGAACCACTACGCCTAACTTTCGGTCCTGCATGTGCTTCAAGATGCGACACACGAGCTGGATGCTCGCTTCTGCGCAGAGCGTCCAGGACGCGTTGGTGTAGCCTTGTAGGGTGGCGGCATTGGGAACGTCTTGGAGGAGCGTGCCTTTCCACCTGTATTTATCGGAGGGTTGGATGGCCGTGCCGTCGACACGCATTCGTACGCTGCCTGCGAAGCGCATCTTGAGTCCTGTGGCGGTGACGATGGGGTCTGCTTCGAGAAATTCGACTTTGGGAGTCAGTATCTCATCTATCATTAAGCGAAGTGAGGGATGAGTGCCTAAGACTACACACACCTTTTGTAGTCAAGATCCTCGTCTCAGTCACCGTCTCAAAAGTGTCCGTAACCATGAACGCCTTTCCCGCTCTCAACGCTACATAGAAATTCTCATCAGGACAAACACACAATCTCTGTTCCCACGGATTGTACTTCGGCTTGAAATGCGGGTCCTGCGGGATACTATCCGGTAGTTCCTTGATCGTCGCAACCTTGATCTGCGCTGTTGCGGCCTGGGGAAACAGTCGGCAGAATTGGAAGGAGAGCCAGAGGGCCCACATGTACTTCCATCTGATGAGCTGGTGCGCGATGCGAGAGGAAAACAGTGTTCGGATCCAGGGCGCTGGGTCGAACGAGGGTGCAGACACGATGTTTGTTGGGCTTCGTTGGAGGATTGTTACGCTGGATGCGGTTTTAGCGAGGATTGGGAAGATTGTGATGGCTGTGGCGCCGCTGCCGATGCTGAATGGGGAGATAAAGTTAGCTGTGCTCCTTATGTGAGTTGTGAGTTGTGAGTTGTGAGTTGTGAGTTGATGTGCGATATAGCTTTTTGCCTTCTGCACCTGGAAAGTTTGCTGTTTTCTGGCAGCACACTTCGTTGAACTTCAAATTTGAAATTCGGGTAGATCGCTTCAGTAAGTAGCTCACGTACTGCAATACTGATGTAAGACCTGACATTTATATCAATCTACAAGACAATGGAGATACCACACCTTTGACTATTGGAGTTGAGGCAAGCCATGGCCTTGACGATCATAAATGTCAAGTCCTACATCGGTATTGTTCTGTGCATGAGCTAGTTGTTGAAGCATCTCGACAATGTCATGTACGGCACTATCCGACGTGGAGCCAGGTTTGCACTTACATAACAATCTTTTTATCCTTGTAATCCAAATCTTCTGGCATCCTCATTCCCTTGAACGTCTCGATACCCGGAATGTTCGCTTGCATCGGCTCCTCATTATCATAATACCCCACACCAAAAATAACAAACTTCGCAGTCACCACATCTCTCCTCTTTTCCCCCTCTCCCTTCCCACCTTTGTCATCAACACCCACCGTCCACCTTTGGCTCTCCGACTCCCAATCCGCACACACAACTTCATGTCCAAACCTCACCTGCTTGTCAATCTCAAACTCCTTCGCCGACTCAATAAGATACCGCTTAATCGATGCCCCGTCCGCAATAGCCTGCATACTAGGCCACAGCCGCCAGGGAAACCCGAATGTGTACAGATCAGAATCGGAGCGTATGCCGGGGTATCTGAAGAGGTCCCAGGTGCCGTCGATGACGTGGCGGGACTCTAGGATCGTGTACGTGTAGGTCGGGTGGAGGGATTGGATGCGTTGGGCGGCGTTGAGGCTGGAAATACCGGCGCCGATTACGAGGATGTCGAAATCTGTCGCCATTATAGAGGTCATATTCGGTTTTGGATATGTGGAGCGGATCGCGGCTTCTGATGACAGTCTTGGGCCAAGACAATGTTCCTGGGGGGAATCACAGAGTATTTAGAAAGCGAAGGCTGTTGGAGGTGTGATTTCTAGAAGTGAAAAGGAAATATCTTATCTCATCTAAGTAAAGGACTCTCTGCAAAGACTTTCTCGGGAATCCCTTACAGACCGAAGCGAGGTTTCCACGTGATGTAAAGTTACACTACCTACAGTTGTCCTACTCGACACGTGGGGGTGGAAAGAGCGGAGTGGGAGAGTGCAGTAGCGGTCGCAGTCTGGATGTCCAAGTAGAACTCGGTTAAAGAAGCCCGAGAGCCCTCTCGTCGTTTCGCATCAATTGTCCTGTAGCTACCCGTGGAAATAACAAGTTAGGCAAGGTGATATGGAGAGTGCTGCAAATCGAGTTTTATATGCATAATATATTTGAAAAGGCCAATGTATGTAGGATCTCCAGGTGATTCGATGCCGTTGATCAAACTTGAGACGAGGTGCAGTTTTATTGATCGACGATTGGGTTTGTCTTATTGCTGACCCAAACAAAGTTGTGCTGGATTTATATGACTTTAACTTGCTTAGAGCAGCTATCTCCTACTGGCATCAGAATAAATACTAAGAAGGACATGGATCTTTACATAGTTCCTTCTTCGTGCGTCTATTTTTGCTTCACATGCCCCAAAAGTACAATTCCAAGAACATTTCTCCTTCCAGCGACTGCCAATATTTGATACTATCGCTATCGTCCTATTCCCACAATGTTCATGTCCATTTGATGAATGATTTATATTCTTAACCTCGTAATCTAATCGCAGTTATTTTTCTTCGGTGTTGAAAGTACCTTACTTGCTGTCACGATGTGGCACAACAGTTTCATCAATAAGCAGAAGTCTTTTCCTTTGGAGGAGTTAAGCGAGCGTGTCTGTTCTAGTTTGGAAAGGCGAAACAAATATTCACCTTACGGGGGTTTTCGAGTTTAAATTGAGTGTTGAATAGCAAAGGGTTTATTTGCATATCACCAACCTTTTTCTAGATGTCAATGCAGAAGAGAATAGGAAGGATAAATAAAAGGGCAACATTCTAGATAAATAGATTCGAAATTGACATTTTATCTAACAATACTATACAAGTAAACGAAGTACCTAAATCTGCTTAAATAGATTAATAAAATTCGCAGTCAATAGAAAGGAGATAAGAAGCGGACTATAAACTTTTGTTCAAACTCTCACACCAATGAAATCCTACCGATGGCTTCGGGAAAGGGCTTTGGCAAATATTCGTCGATATAGATCAATTTACTACTACAGAAAGAAAATGATAACGCGATTGAAGTATTTCATTACTTTCGATTTGTCTTTACGAGAGCAGAACCTGTGAAATCACATGACCTTGATCTCAACCATGCCACAGGGCTTCAAACTGTCGAAGTGCAACAACCCCAGAAAAGTCACATGCAGATTATATCATTGGTTTATTGCTTTGCTACCCCATTTAAAGTCTCAGAGTATTATTTTCTCTGTCTTATAAAAGGTATTAAAAAACAGGAATCATTGTAATGCTTTGCTCTAAGATTGATAGGTATGTTGAGCAGAGTCACATGACCCCTGTTCTCTACTCGTGTCCGGCGGCTTCAAACTTGATATCGACGCGCAACAAACCTGGATATGTGAGGTTCCTATTGGCTTAATTGAGCCATCACCTGACGCCTGCTTCCTATTTCATGAAAACTGCAAATATTGGCTATAGAGCCAAGGAGAATGGGAAACATTATAAGCTTAAGGTATTGGGAAATGGAACCAGAAATTCAAGGAAAATATTTTATTTGCCTACTTTTTTGTTCTTATGAAATGGATGAAAGCTATCCTCAGTCACCTGACTACCATTCAGGTTCTGACCTGAATATTTCTGTTTAGTACAACGTCGATGTGCAACAAAATTCGTTATCGGTACAGCGCTGCCGAATCACAGCCCAGAGCCTGAAAGGTTTCACCTGACCGTAGAGTATCTCAAATCGTACCTTTAAGTATTGTTTACTTTGAGATTTAAATTTCATTTTCTTGCGAGCACTAAGTTTAAACAGCAACTAATCGAAGAGAAAAAAGATACGAAATCATAGATCTGCCAGCGCAATATATACAAGTCATCTGATTGACTATATGTATGCCTGACTATCCCGGAAATCCGACAGTCCAGGAAATCCAGCCAGCCGTTTGAGCCTCAACTTGAACAACTCATTTTTACATTTTGTCGATGTGCAACAAAACCTACCTTTCATTCTGAGGAAGTCACATGAACCAACTTCCATTGGTCTGTCAGTTCCGAGTCCAAAGTCAGCTGATCTACAATGTTTGTTAGGCTCCTATCGAGACGCTTCAACCTCATCTCCACTTCAAAGTCTTGTCCTTCCATCAATATAAATCTATTCGAATCATTTCATTTATCTTATATCAAAGCTATAAGACATAGATAAATCATCAACCTCGTACAGTTCACAACTCCCGAGGTACCACCACCGCAATACCACCATAAGGTACCATCCATCTCAATCCAAGAGTTTCATCCTATATGAAGCGAGATATCACCGTTACCATCAGCCACACGCACCTCCACCCATCAATATCAACTACCGTGTTTCTCATCCATCCCATCCTGACAAGCACATGTCAAACGTCTTTCCACACACAGGCTTCACGAACGACACAAAAAGCAAGCAACTCTACGCAAGCAACTCAAACCGTCAAACTCCCAAACGCGGTCTGAACGCCCTACCTGGTTTCCTACCTACCTTGTCAACCATGTGCTCTGCTCTACTCTGCTCCCTCCCTACCACTCTCCCTACCTACCCAATATCTACATGCCTATTTGCATCTTATCCCACGGCGTAAGATCTGCGTTTCAATTTCGACTCCAAGATATTCCAAGGTAAGGTAAAGTAGGTTGTGCTGGTTTCCTGTTTTGCTGTTTTATCTCCTTTCAGACCCTTGAGGCCACGAAATGAGTTGTAGGTGATCCGTGCTTTTCATCTTACCTTACTCTATTGTTGCTCTTATGGTTGTTGTTGTTTGATACCGAAAAGGGGTACATACATCTCTACTCGGTAACACCACATGTCAGACGGGGGCCAGGTACGGTTTGAGAAGCAACCAGGTACCGTTCCTCCCCTGACCCACCGTCATCACCACCCCCCCATTGCCATCCATCACCCATCATCTATTCCCATCCATCATCCACCACCGTCATTGCTTGTCTCAGGTAAGTAGCAAAAACGTGTGGTGGTGTTCCGATCTTCAGTCCGTGTAGTGTAAGGTAGTGTAGTGTAGGAACGCAACGGGCGTACGGTATACATTAGGCGATATGAGAGAGAGAATACCTAGCAACCTAGGTAATGCATGCTTGTGTGACTTGGTCTTATGTGTTTGAAACGTCTTGATTGCTCTTGGTGTCTTGTGTATTTTGCTTGGTATCATACATCGTGACATTGTAACACCGAACATGAGACATGAGATGGTACTTTGTGCGAGAGTACCTATCATAACATAGGGAGGCCGGTATACTCGGAGAAGGGGGGGTTTTCGAATATACAGCCTAGACTACAATGATACTTCCCTTGATATCAGTAACAATTAGAAAAGCATGAAAGTTTTGAAAATAGAGCAAGTCAGACAAATGAAGCAAAAAAAGATTTGAACATTGTATTTTTCGTATATGTGCTGTCAGTATTGTACTGTATCATATCAGGTACTTGGTTTTCAAGCGCCGATCTATCCTTTCATCCGTATAACAAGCAAGCAAGGTGCCCTCCCACCCAGCCAAAATATTACGCCTGCCACCCATAGCCAATCTCCTCGTACACGCATACACCACCTCACCGCCGCGGCATAGGCGAGAGCCCCATTCCCAGCCCAACACCCTTCTCCTCGTCTGAATCTCTATCCCTCTCTATCCTCCTCTCCTCCCTCTCACTGTCCATATACTCCATCCATCCTGTACTCCTCGCTGCTGCTGCACGACCACTCGTTGGCGAGGCCACATCTGCCGTACTTGCCTCTGAGAACCGCCAGTCACTTTGCTGCTCTCCGGACCACGGCGATAATGGCAGTGGTCCCGCAGGTAACGTCGGCAGCTTCTGCTCGATATCTGTGCCGGCCTCAGACCTCGCTCCTCCTGACCCACCAAAGCTCTTTCCGTCCATCTCGAAGTCGAAACCGGAGCTCGAGGTAGTTGTTGAAGTTGACGTCGAAACAGAGATTGTGGTGGACTTCGTGCCAAAGCCCTTCTTCCACCCCATGATTTCACGCTCTGTCGCGTGATCAGTATCGTTAAAGTTGTCCCTTTCCTTCTCCTCAGGAATGTCGCTTAGGGCGATGATCTCGGTTGTTGTGCCGATTTTCTTGTTACCGGCGAAGATACCGCCGTTGTTGTTGCTATTGTTGTAAGCGGAGATGCGTTTTCCGTCACTGGTGTACGCTGATCCGGAGCCACGCTTGCCGTCGACGGTGCTTCGCCATGTCACACTGTTGCTGCGCACGTCGTCGGTCCCAGCGAGTCGCCGGCTGGTGAGTGAGGTGTGGATGTCGCGAAGGAAGGGTCGGAGAATTGGTATGCATTGTACTATGATGGTACCTGCTACTTCGGAGGAGTACCAGATCATTGACATGCCATTGCGCCCTGGGTTGCGTTAGCGAGAGCTTTTGGAGGGACTGTGAACTTGGAGTAGCTATAATACGTACACATATAGGAGTCATCATGTTTGTGCATTGATGCATCATCCTTCCATCCTGTTCGGATTGCTGAGACAATGGCCACGCTGTCTCGTGTTAGTTTGAATCAAAATTCCAAGTTTATTTAAGCTTACATCATGCCCAAGCTCATGGTTATGCAAAGACCAACTTTCTCCATTCTTCGCATCTCCAAGGGCCAGGTGATCCACCAAGGAAACAAAGCGAATATGAAGTCCATTATGATATTAAGAACTAGAAACGTATTAGCGATCATAATAAAAACCAGGCATCTTAGAAACATACCATTTCCACCCTCCTTGAAATCTTGTTCCCAGTAGTAATTGATGCAAAATCCTTGCAATCGATACCATTGCTGGTAATCCTTTCGTTCGCAATATTTGGCCCATTGGAAAAGAACTTTGACGAACATATATCCATTCATCGCCACTATACAGATCCACAGGATGATTTTCTGATTTCGATTCGACATCCGAAGGAGCGTCACTGCAAAGGCGGTCTTCGTCAAGGCCTGCCCAATTAAAGTACCGCAAGAAGATATGTTGATGAGAATGTGCATGCGATCGTCCCAGCCCTCATCCGTGACATAACCAGTTGCAAACTCGACACAAATGAGAATGTTGTTTGCCATGAGGACCAGCCATGATGTGATGAGAATGTAATCATCGTACCACAAGCCCGTCCGCCGCGTGAATTTGCAGTACAGTCTCAAACCAAGGAAGAGCGATGCGCCAGCAAAAAGAGTCCATAATCCAGCATTGACTTCCTTCTCGGGTGAAATGTAGTGGACACCGTCGGGTGCATCTCGAGGGAAGATCATGTTCGCTGATCACATTCTCTACCGACGAAAACGTGGAGCTTGGGTGTATCGATGAGATATCGAAGGACGCGAGGATCTTCAGTCAAAGGTCGAAGGGATTGTGCAGTTCAAGTACCGTCAGCAACAGTCCACAAACGTGAAAGAAGGAGCGCCATATGATAAATGTCCGAAAGAGCCCATATACCGAGAGGGCCTTGTAGCCACGCACACATCTATCCAGTTTTTCACCCGTTTTTGATTCTGGCTGGGCTGCGGGGTTATCTGAACTGGGTTTCTGACTGGGTTCCCTCGGTGTCCACATGGTCTTCCCTGAAGATTTGTGGCTGTTCATATTGGAGAAAACAAGATGCGCAAAAAAGGCACAAGGTTGATGAAGGTGGTGGTCGGTGGTCGGTCGACAGGGCAAATAAGGCGAACAAATCTCAAGGAGTTGAAGATGACTGAAGCGAGGGTATACCCTTGAGGATACTGGGGTCCGGATAATACCCGGTTGGGAGAATTTATTCCACCAAGCAATGAAGCTGCGACAAGCCCATAAATTTCCACTGGGATGGCGTTTCATGCAGATTCTGAGAAGCCTGAAAAGCCTGAGAACATCCCAGCTTTCCCACTTCCCGCCTTTCCCTCACCCTTGGATTAAAGGTACTTCCGTACTTGAGATCACCTTCCCGGGGGTACTCTGTCAGCTCATTCCTATCCGAACTGGACATCAGTCATGAGTAATATAAGATGGTTTTCGTCCAGAGTTTGAGTTTGAATGTTCGCCGCCTAATCTTGCAATAGGATAATCCGAGCACTATCATTGTGTCACTCGTAGTTCAGTCGCACCCAAACCCAATTGCCGATGTGTTTGGCAAATGGATGATCGTACATTAAGTGCTCTTGTGCCGTGGTTTTGTGGTGTGGTGTGGTGTGCTGGTGGTGTTTCTGAGCTTCTCCTTCAGGATTGCGGGATCAATGCGGAGGATGAGTGAGTACAGGTACATACAGGATGGCACAGCACATGAGGAGATGTAAAAGCGAGAAAGACTCTGCCGTGTCAGCGACTGGAGACGAACCATGCAAGCAGGCGTGAGTTCATTGGCCATACCATTTCCTTCCCCAGGAAATCTCGAAGCTCGGCGGCGAAGAAACTCCTTTTCCAGTCAGCCACCAGCTGGTTGTCCGCATGGTCGGCTGTCCTTATGTGGCAACATATCACCGAAGTGCACATGTGTGAATGGGCATGGTACAATGGATGGCATAAGATAAGATGATTCTTGCTTCTAGAGCTGAGTGTTGAGGAGATTGCGATGGTGATATACTCAATTACCAACAGTCAGCTTGAATCTTGGGTAAAATAGCTCTGGTTGACGTACGGACCGATCCGTGAAGCCGATCTCCAAAAAATACTGTTCGAGTATGTAACTATGTATACTTCTCCTATTGCTAGCATAAGCTAAGCAATCTGCATTATCAGCTCATCTCATCTCGTCCCAATGATGTGCGAGCCTCCTAAACAGCATATCAAAGATCAATACACCATCACCAAAAGTGGCAATACTTACCTACCAACCTCAGCAAGCACAAGAAAAGCGGAAGTTAAGCCTCCTTCTTTCTGTGCATTCAACTACCGATGCCGAAATCTTCCAATTCTCCAGTTCTCCATGAAGTTCTCCTCTTCTTCCCCACATGCTCATGTGCCTCCTCGCATCGTGTTTATTTGCTTGTTCATTCGTTTCTTTTCTTCTCAAGTGTGAGTGGAGAAGCCGTTGATGATTCTCGATTGACGGAAGACGATTGACGATGGTCGATTGCGGGGTGGGAAATAACCACTACCAACCACCACACCTCTCACCACATGGCAAGCAAAAGCCACAAACAATCCATCAATCAGAAATAGACAAGCGAGGAAAAGCAACGCAACGCAACGCAACATGATTGAGCAATTGGTTCGTCAGCCGATTGGTGATGGAAGAAACGTTCTTCCATTAAGAAAAAGAAGAATAATAATAGGAATGAGAATAAGAAAAGGATCAATTGGTGCAAAGAAGAGTGTGGAGAAAATCCGGGGTAAAGAAAATCTTCGAATCTTCCAATTATGATTTGCTCCAGGAACCTGGGTGGTGTGGCCCAAAATACATGCCCTTAGATACCCTTAGGTATATCTGATGGAATAATAGAATACCAAAAAGATAGAAAAGATCATGAGGTCCAGAAGCGAGACTTGCGGAGACAGTACGAATACATGGTTGTCCTGCATGTACTATATTGTACTATGCTGACGAGGGTTATCTGCAGCTGATTGACGATTCTGTGTTTGAAGAGAATTTGTGAGATGGTTAGGATATGGGTTAGAAGAAAAGAGAAGGGAAGAAAACAAAACTGTTCTAGGTATTGCTGTGAACTTCCTTCCTTCCTTTGGGTACTTTGTCATGTGATGTCTTATAATGGTCTCTCATTACCTACCTATCGTCCAATACCTCAGCATGTTCTGTTGCACTTATCTCTAATCTTTCCACATATAGCTATTATAATTTGCACGGCTGGGTCATCGCAAGGCGGTAAGCAGTGCAGCGAAAATGAGTAATCAGTCCTTTCTATCGCTTTTCTATTTTCAATTCAAGCAATTCATGCGAAGAAGTACCTGCTGCCTGGGTGGCTACAAAAGTCCCTCTCCCTCCACAATATAAACCGCACTACCACTACCAGGCTTGCTGACTACGACCGCAGCCTCCTTCTGCTCCTCGGTAAGATTCATCTTGGAATAATACTCTTCCTCCCAAGCCTTCTTCACAGCCTCCACCTTATCCGCGGGCACGAGATGCACACTGCATCCTCCCCACCCCGCGCCCGTCAATCTACTTCCATAACTGCCTGCTTTCTTGGCAATCACGCACAATTGATCGAGCTCAGGACATGAGCAGTCATAGAAGTCGCGGCATGAATCTTGCGTCGCGTTCATAAGGTCGCCGAGCTTGCGGTTGAAGGTCTCGGTCGAAGAGCCGGAATCGGCGTCTAGGTGTGAAGCGGGATTTTCGAGAGTAGCGAGGAATTGTTGGACGCGGATGACTTCGGTGTAGACGTGTAATGCTCGTTGACGAAGCATGAATCTTTCTGCTCGGACCGGGAAGGTCGACGTGAAGCGTTCGTTGAGTTCTGGCACTGTCATGCCAATCACTTCTGCGATCTCTTCGCGCGTGTAGCCCTCTTCCTTGGTCATCTTGGTGTCAACAAGACTGATCAGTTCTGTAATTTGCTCGGTGACAGACTTGGTTGACTCCTTGAAGTAGACATCTTGAACACCATGAAGAGAGATGCCGAGTGGTCCAGAGTCGGTAGGGAGGGGTGTGCCTTTGTTGATAATTGCGTTGAGATATGCAGCTGCGAGACTGCACTCTACAACACGAAGGTTGTAGCAAACAGGCCCAGTAACATGCTTATCAGACTGTACGAAACTTTGTGCAATGACAAATGTCAAGCTTGGGCTTGTTGTAGGGAAGTAGACAGGACGAGCTGTCAAACTTGGGACGAATGAGACGAACAGTGCAGAGCCCTGGAGAGAAAATACAGAAGCAGATTGATCCATGCCACCTGAGTTCACACCAACAGCTCTTTCACTGACGATTGCCAGTTCTGTCAAAGCAGTCTTGTCCACGGATTTCTCTCCATTTGCATACATGACTGCCAGTGCAGATGCGCTCACAAATGCGGCAGAGCTGCTCAATCCACCTCCTGCTGGCACGGAACCATCCATCAATATCTCCATGCTCTTAGGCTTGAACTCTGCGCCATGCTTCTTTCGCAGAAGTTCAAGAGCACCTCGCAGACCAGATTTGAAGTAATTTGTCCATTCGTGTACCTTCGCATCGATTTCAACCAAGTCGTAGGGGATATCGAATTCGTGGGACGGGAATTTCGAAGATTGGACATTCGAGACCTTAATCTTGAAGCATCCAGCTGGTGCGCTTGTATCGTCGACCACGGAAACTGCAAGTAGCACATCTGCGGTAATTGCCATAGGCAAAACAGAGTACAGAGAGTAGTCGATGTGTTCTCCAATGATGTTGACCCGACCTGGTGAACGCGACACGAACTCTGGAAGATGGCCATAATCTCCTTTGAATTGCTTCAAAAGTTTGTCCCATCTTGCGCCCTGCGCAAACAACGCATCTTCCGTGTATATGTGGTTTAAAGCCGTAACAACTGGTACTGTGCCCGCCATTGTGTTGCTCTTTAATTTTGCTCAAGGATGTTTGGCGGGGTAATTTGGGCAGCTATCTTGCTGGGAATTTTTCGGTCTCGTTATGTTTTGTCGGAAGAACGTAAAATGGTAGAGATGTCGTGAAATCTGTAGGAGCTACAGAAGGCTTTATGATCGCGAAGAAGGATCAGCTCAGAAATAAGAGTTAGAAAGCACATGTTGAATAGTTGGAAGCTGTTGTTTTTTGTTGCGCTCGTGCTCTCCACTTCCTCCTCCGTGTGCCCCATCGAAAGACTTGGGAAAGCGAGGGGTGGTGGCATTGGCGGCGCCGAGGAGCGATGGTGAGTGGAAATCGGTAATCGGGGTTCGCGGGGCTTTCTCCCTTTGATTTGTGCGGGTATCAAGCCAAAACTTCGAAACCGGAGTAAAATCTTCCCAACTTTGGAACCACCTGCAGTGGTGCCAGTGACTCGAGCTGTTGTGCAATACAAGTGTATCTGGAGTCATGCTTATCGATATTAATGTTTGCTTGTGAATGCAAACTCATCCTTCTGTTCAGGTGTTAGAGACCTAATTCGTCCTGTTTCTATTGTCTTGTTTCAATAAGGTAGAGCTATTCCATGGTGTTTCGTCCTGTCGGATTCTCTTGAGATCTCAAGAGATCTCAAGAGATGAGTTGTTGAGGACAAGTGTTGAATCCCATCTTTGTGTGAAGTGGACGCTGGAGTCGAAGTTCTGTGTGAGTAACCATAATGAATGTCCTCGGGAACGAGAACGACATAAACGAACGGCATCAGCAGGTCATTTGAGCTGTAAACCCTCGAGCGTATCGTCTGCATCAATCTGAAGTTCCATTATTAGATTGGACGTGCGATCGAGCACTCAATGTTTTTTCCCCAGTCTTTGATTTAATCATGTTACTTATCCAATTGGGTTTCAAAATAGTATGCAAGGCACACATCTAAGTTTTGACGTGAAGCATGAAGCGTGAAAGGACAAAAGGACCAAGATGCTGTGCTACTAATGGCGGGGAAAGTTTAGACTTGCATGTTGAGAAAAGTCAGTTGCAACTCCGCATCTTGAGTACTTCAATGTCTTCCTTCAGAGAATCTCAATTCGAATGGATCAACTTTCCCACTTTGTTTCCTGGTCGTAAGATGGCTCAGATCTCTACAGTTAAAACGCTCGATGGCATTTCCTGGCATGTAACCCAATTCAATGCCAATTCTCAGAAACCTCATCTGATACTCATCCCGTCTGGCGAAGGAGACAGCACGTCTTTCACTCGTCCAGCAGATGATTGCGTTGCCAATTATCTCGCGAAGTATTTCACAATCACTACTTTTGACATGCCAGGCTTCTCACGCACAACATGTCCTACTTCGTGCCTAGAAGACATTACATGTCATAAAATAGCTTCCCAGATCATCGGACTGATGGACAAACTCAACATTCAGACGACCAGTGCCTATGGAGGCTCATCTGGTGGACTGCTAGCCATGTCTCTCCTCGAAGGTTGGGAAGCGAGAATCGATAGAGTAGTCGTCCATGAACTACCACTATCTAGTGTGGAGCACCTTTCTAAGCTCAAAGAATCCGAAGACAAGACTATTATAAAAACCTGTCGCGACTTTATGAGAGGATTGAACAGCGATGACCTGCTAGCTTGGGAGAGGCTGGGACCCGAGTACCATCGACGACTTGAGAAGAATTATATCACATGGTTGAAAACATATGTTGGATGCTTGGAAGCGGAGACGAGGGGATGGCGTTCTGAAGAAGGGGATGAGCTCAATTGGGATAAAGTCACCTGGACTGTTGGACAAAAATCGCCAATTGGTTATCTCATGGACAATGTGGTGTTGGCGACGAAGAAAGGCATTGTGATTGGGACATTGGATTCGATGCACTTCCCACAAGTTAGTATACCTCGAGGATTGGCAGAACATATTCAGAGATGTTGTCCGACCAATATGTAACTTGAAAGTATTGTTGGGATTGTTGGGGGGTTCTCCTTTGATATTGTTTATAATTTAAAAAGTTGTCGATATATTCACCCTTTCTATGTATCTATGTATCTATGTATCTATCTCTGTCTTTAGCCTCCGTGTGTGGGGGAATTGTCTCCATTAAAAGAATCAGATGTGACGAATTAAATGATCCATACGTATATGTTACCTTCATCCGACATTCTGCTTGTTCTGCTTGTGTTCTCGCCCGTCTTCGCCTCGGTCTTTGCTCCATAAAAGGAACTCGGCCGATGAAGTTGTGATTGGTTGACTTGCCCTGAATTCCCCCGCAGAATTGAAGAAATCCACACGACGCCTCCCTCCGGCACCGCTAAGAAAATCAAACCATCTTGTGTCTCTGTCTCCGTTCAACCCAGATGTGAGTAACAGCAAACAGATCAACTCCAATATTACTACAACTATATTCTGCCACATTCAATATCTTCGCAGATCTTACAAATTGATAGACCCAACCTCCTCAGTTCTGTACTGGCCATTCGAGGCAACCTTCCTCCTCTATACCGAAAAAAAAAAATGCTTCGATCATTCCCTTCAAGAGCAGCCGCTCGTGCGTTGAACCAGACTTCAAAATGCAGAACACAAAACTTCACCACCTCGCAGGCTAAGGCGGGCATCTCAATTGCACGAAAGAATCCTGCTGGCACAAGATCTCAAGCAACTGTTGCGACAGCTGCGAAGCCAGCTGGCGCCCCCTCACCGTAAAGACTCTTCTTTGTGACTCACATGTATACATACTGATATCTCTATAGACAAACACGAGAGAGCCCAAGCCCAGCATTCAATACTCCTGCATCCAAGGTCGATAATGCCTTACAACCAACCGCACAATATGCTCGAACGGCGGAAATGGATGAATCGTGAGCAGAGTCACCGCCACTCTACCAAACATGTACTAACCAGACATTTAGGTTCATTGGCAAGACTGGTGGAGAGATCTTCCACGAGATGATGTTGAGACAGGGTGTAAAGCACGTCTGTGAGTATACAGCAATGTTTTCAATTGACTTCGCTGACCCCTCCAAGTCGGCTACCCAGGTGGTGCTATTCTCCCCGTTTTCGATGCGATATATAATTCACCACATTTCAAATTCATTCTCCCAAAGCACGAGCAAGGCGCTGGACATATGGCACAAGGATACGCACGAGCAAGTGGATTACCTGGAGTTGTTCTTGTGACATCTGGTCCCGGTGCCACCAACGTAATCACACCGATGCAGGACGCTCTCTCCGATGGTACTCCAATGGTTGTTTTCTGTGGACAAGTCCCAACAACAGCAATTGGCAGCGACGCATTCCAGGAGGCAGATGTTATCGGTATTTCCAGGGCGTGCACAAAGTGGAATGTAATGGTCAAGAACGTTGCGGAGCTACCCAAAAGGATAAACGAGGCTTTTGAAATCGCCACTTCTGGACGGCCTGGACCCGTTTTGGTGGATTTACCCAAGGATGTCACCGCAGCTGTCTTACGAAAAGCCATTCCTATGAGCAGCACTCTTCCGCTTCTCCCAAGTCAAGCATCAAAGGCGGCACAGGAGCATGTTCGGAAACAACTCGAGGCCACCATTAGCCGCGTAGCAAAGCTTGTTAACATCGCCAAGAAGCCAATTATATATGCTGGACAGGGTGTCATTTCGCTCCCAGAAGGTCCCAGACTTCTCAAGGAACTCTGCGACAAGGCATCTATTCCTGTTACTACCACTCTCCAAGGGCTTGGAGGATTTGATGAATTGGACGAGAAGGCTCTACACATGCTTGGTATGCACGGCTCCGCATATGCTAACTTATCTATGCAAGAGGCCGATTTAATTATTGCTCTTGGAGCTCGTTTTGACGATCGTGTAACTGGAAATGTCACCAAATTTGCCCCAGCAGCTAAGGCAGCTGCTGCTGAAGGTCGTGGTGGTATTGTCCACTTTGAAATTCAGCCCAAGAACATCAACAAGGTTGTTCAAGCTACCGAGGCCGTTGAAGGAGATGTTGTAGACAACCTCGCTCTTCTCAACCCGTTGGTTGAGGCAAGAAGCATGACTGATCGCAAAGAGTGGTTCGACCAGATTAATTCCTGGAAGAAGAAGTTCCCACTCTCACATTATGAGAAGGCCGAACGCTCTGGTTTGATCAAGCCTCAAACTCTCATTGAGGAACTCTCGAATCTCACAGCCCATCGAAAGGAGAACACCATCATCACCACTGGAGTTGGACAGCATCAAATGTGGACCGCCCAACACTTCAGGTGGCGTTATCCAAGAACCATGATCACGTCTGGTGGTCTTGGAACGATGGGTTACGGTCTTCCAGCAGCTATTGGTGCAAAGGTTGCCAAGCCTGATGCTCTTGTCATTGACATCGATGGTGATGCGTCTTTCAATATGACTCTTACCGAGATGTCGACTGCCAAGCAGTTCAACATTGGTGTTAAGATCATTGTTTTGAACAATGAGGAGCAAGGTATGGTGACTCAGTGGCAAAACATCTTCTACGAGGATCGTTATGCGCACACCCACTCCGAAAACCCAAATTTCATGAAGTTGGCCGATGCTATGGGTATTCAGGCAAGGAGATGTGTGAAGCCGGAGGATGTCAAGGATGCTTTGACCTGGTTGATTGAGAGTGATGGACCAGCTTTCTTGGAGGTTGTCACAGATAAGAAGGTGCCCGTGTTACCCATGGTACCTGGTGGAAGTGCTCTTCACGAGTTTTTGGTGTACGAGCCGAGTAAGCTTTATCCTCCGAATTCAAGAATCTCAACTAACTTCTAAATAGAAAAAGATTTGGAGCGCAGAAAAATCATGGCAGAGCGGACAGGCGGCAAGCATGGCGGCGACTAAGCATCTGCATGGTCGGGTTGGTTTGATTCAATGGTGTTTAGTTTACTTACCCGGTGGTTTTTTCTCATTCTCTCGTTGCAAAATACTCGGTGTTCTTCGGAAAAGTGCTTTCTGATCTCCCATTAATTTTGTTCGAGCCGAAAAGGTTCTTTGCTTTCTTCTTGATTTGCATGCATGGGTTGGTTGGGGAATGAAAATTAGGTGCCATACCTCATGGGGTTGGAGAACGAGCGAGCGAGCAGGCGATCGCGTGGGATGATGATGCGATGTAGCGATGTAAATGTACATATGAGTGGTGGTAGATCTGGGTTCTTATACCGAGATGAATAGAGAGGATATGAATGAATGGATGTGTTGAATATCCAGGGATGTTCCATTGAATAATGTGTTGGGTATATTCCTTCATGATCTCATGAGCTGTGACAATATGCAAGCCGTAGTAGTATCAGACGGTTACCAATTCCCACAGTCCAAGACAAACTTTTGGTCGACTCTCCTCAGGTAGTTTTTTAAACAGTTCGGTATTGAAATCACTCCTCTGTTGGCGGTGTTCAAGTTGGTGTTTCAGGACCTGGGCTGGGGTCGCTTGGTTAAACGCCGTTACCAACCCTTACCAACCACAACCACAACTGCTAGGATTGATGGGATTTAGATAAGTTCCACTGGACCTTTGAAGGGTTTCTCGTTATTTTATTTACTCATCTCCTACTTTCCTTCATTCCTCGTCTCGTCTCGTCCCGTCCCGTCCTGTCGGCTATCTGTCTCACTCATACCTGCCTGCTACAACAATATAATGCCGCCATCGATTGCTAGCCACTATTACCGGCACCTACACCAGCATCAGCACCTAATCCACTCCCGAGAGGTATGTGTACATACTTGTTTCTTCTAATCGATCCTACTTTCCCCAAACCCTTGATCTCTCATCTCTCATCTGACGTCGCGCTTTTGAACGCTCATCTCTCTCTTTTTTCCTTCCCTTTCTCTTGGGGGAGAACCTACTTAATCTCTCTCTACCGCACTTAGGGACAAGAATGGTACGTCGAACCGATCATAGAACGCGTCCTCATCATCGTCTCGTCGCTTGTGGGCAGTGCCCTGCTCGCGGGCCTGTGGTGGTTCATTAGGAGGAAGAGGGGCCAGTTGAGGCGCGAGAGGGAGAGGGAGGCGGAGAGGAGGAGGGTTACGAGGGCGTTGATGGCGGGTGGGAGGAGGGAGGAGGGTTTTGGGAGGGGTGGTGAGATGGGTGGTGGGATTGGTGGTATGGGGAGAGATAATGGTGTGGGGAGGGGTGCTGGCGCTGTTGGATGGGATGATAGGAATGAGAATGGGAATGAAAATGGAAAGGAGAGGGGTATTAGGACGGGGGGAAGTGCTGGGAAAAGTGGTGGGAATCGAAGGGAGCCTGAGCAGGGAATTGGGATCGAGGAGTGGGTTGAGCTGCAGAGACTGACATCTATGGATGGTATTGAGAGTGACGATCATAGAGGGAATGAAGGCGAAAGGTATGCAACAAGGGGCAGGGAAGGACGAAAAGGGTTGAGAAGCGAGAGGGAGGAGTTGATGGCTTCTTCAGTGCTAAGATGTTGATTGAGTGGTGGATGCTAAGAATCAAATTGAGAATATGGTTGCTGCAGAAACAGTGTTAGTGACGAAGTTGACAGGTATGTGTAGGTTGTATATTGTTTGACTTTTGCTAGAAATGGCATCAAGCTTTTTTCAACGGTTCCAATAGAACCAAGCGAACAGACACTCCAATGATTCTTTCAATGGCCCAAAGATTGAACTACCTGATATATCTTTTGGGTTATACCTGGTTAGATTCATACAATCTGCTATTAGAAAACTGTCCTAGCCTAAAGCATATTGCTGCTAGCACATGCGTATTTCCGTTTTTCTTTTTCGAAGACTCAAAGCTACGAGGTAGACTGAAGGTAGAGTCTTTGAGAGCCTCAAAAACCTTCGACCACACTCCTTGCCATCTTGAGTGCAATTCAACTCAACACCTCATAGGCTCTATCCACGATTGCATTTGTCGAGGCTGGCGGACTACCGCATATAGTCTGTGATTGGGAGCTCGGCTAACGTATGTCTATTTTCTCGTTAGGAATATCGGTGACTGCCACGCTTGATCCTCCTTCAGCTGAGTGGCTATGAGCACGCCTCCAGATGATCAACCACTGATCACTGATCAAACTGGCTAGCTGGATGGTGGAGACATAAAACTCCCTTCAATCGTGGTGTAAATTCAGAGTTGGTTTTTGCTTCTACACTTCGCTCCAACATCGTCCTTATCGCTGCGATATAGCAGCAATGCCGTGCTTCTTCTCACTATGGTCGACTCTATGGCTTCTTATTGGCCTAAGCACAGCAGCCCAATTTAGCATGACCAGTTCACAGTTCGCCAGCATGACAGCCGGCTCGACCTTCAGTATCTCGTGGTATGCCGCGACGGGTCCAGTGGTGATCCTACTAAAGAATGGAGAACGAATAATCTCAAGACTTTCGCTACAATTGCCAGTCAGTAAACCTTCTCACAATACACGCGAAAATAAATAAAATAGAATATGGCATAACGTCTATTCTTCAGGTGGGTTAACCAAAAGTCCATATCTATAGACTATTCCATCGACTCTACCGACTGATTTATATGTCTTCGAGATCGGTGATTCCACTAAGATTAATTATAGTCAAAGGTTTCAGATTACGGGTGGCTCTGCTGCTGCCGGGAGTAGTTCGGCGGTAGTGCCGACGACTACAATAGTTTGAATTCTATTCTAAGTGTTAGATATACGAGCTGATTTGCGACTGTGGGCACGGGTGCGATTGTACTAGATAAAGCGGAATTAGGTCCAGGTGTACCGTTGAATGAGGAGGAGGAGGAGAAGAAGTAGTTAGCGAGGCGCAGGAGGGCAGCGGAGTTGGAGGCTAGGAGGAGAGGTGGTGGTGGTGGTGGGAAAGAAGCTTTTGAGATATCTTAATCAATTGATAGGTTGGAGTTGAGTGATGACTTGTGGCGAATTTTGGGGTATATCTGAATTTCAAGTCTGGTGCTTAGACTTGTAAGATAGTTAGTTTCAGCTGAGGTATGAAAGTCCACATAACGAAAGTGAAATCGTTACTTTAGATTCTTTCTTTCAACGTATCGTGTATCAAAACCAACTAAACTTAGTTTTGTATTCAGGTGTCTGGCAATGATTTTCACAAGTGAAAATGGGTCCGTTGAGAGATATCCCGCTAATAATTGTAATTCAAGATTAACAAATCGAGTCGGAGAATTTGAAGTGGTAGGGAGGTTGAGGCATAACGTCAATTAGTACATTTGGACCTTTGCTTTCTTTTATACAGACTATATAATGTGTAGCACTGTCGTGGTTTTAATTCTCGCTAATAAACTTGGCGGGAGTGATATTTTCTGGACGATACCAATTAAGCATACAATTAAGAGCGACATTAAGATTGACTGGTCCTAGCGTCAAATTCACTGAGCATTAAACAAACGAAGAATCTCAAAAGAGATATGAAAGGTGTTTAGTCACGTTTCCGGCCACAATCCACATAAGGTATGTCGTTCGGCAAGGGAAGTAGGCCCAACCCGAGAAAACGGAAAACAATAACCGAACACCAAATGAAAATAAGTAATTCGCACCGAGGAGAAGCAACCTTTGAGATTGAAGATCTAAGAAAAATGCTTGCTTCCAAAACCATAGGCTAAAAGTAAATCGCACACCAGAATTTGCCAAGCGATTCGTTCAGCTTCAATGGTATGTGACTACCAAACAACGCAAATCATAATACAAAGATCATACAGCCACAAAGCTGATACTTTCCCCATAAACAAGATCGTCATTCTAAACACTATGCGTTCACAAGGCTGATAGGTTCAAAAGACATGTCATGCAGCAGTACGGAAATTACACTGTACGTAACTACCACACAAAACACCACCATCTACCACCACCACCATATGCAGATATGCAGCACATCCAAATCCCCAATCCAGCAAAAGAAACCAGTCTTTTCCTCCTCATTCCAATCCCACCACTCACATCCCTCAATCCGTGAGTCAACCTCACAATCGTGCCTCACAGCAAGCAGGCCCAGTATAAAAGGTGGAAATATTGGCTGAGTCGTTTTGGAACGTGCAGGCCCCCATGAGAGATGAGCCCAAGCCCCTGGCCATCCAATCAAGGCCCTAACTTTAGGGTTGCGCACAGGCAGCTCCTCTCGCTTAACCCCTGACCGATGGGGACTCAACGCCAATCGGCCACTAGAGGTCGCCTGTGGATTAAGCGAACCCTGGTATAGTGGCGTTCACCGACCTTGCTTTTTCCGATGAGGTGGTGTTCCTTCCGTGTTCCAAGGGGATTTTCGGTAGCGAAGGGAGGGCAGGGCAGGGCAGGGCAGAGGGAAGAGGGAAGAGTGAAGAGCCAGCCAGCCAGCCAGCCTTTAAAGATGCGGGACTGCCCTCCGTGACTGGGAAGTTGGCGTGCGATCGATGGTACCGCGTCTTTGGGTCGATCTTTTTGCACCATTTCGTACTTGTACGTTAGGTGTCGTTTATGTTGCGTGAGTGAGTGATAGAGAGCTGGTACCCATTCTTTTGTGCCATGTTCCGATGCTGCTCGTATTTCTTGGTGCTTTGGGCTTGGGTTTTGGTGTCGGTCTTGGTGCAAGCGTCGGTCGTCTTCACAATTCCGGATGAGAGTTTGGTGAAGGGATTGGTTGCTGGACAGGCGTTTGAGCTCTCCTGGAAGGATGCGGATGGTGCTGTGGGGATATTTCTGGTGAATGGAGTGACGGGTGCGATTGCTGGTGTTGTTGGTTGTGAGTGTGCATTACTTTGCAATTGGATGATATGTGTGTGAAATGATGGGACTAACGTGAAGGTAGTTGATCTTACGGATCAGACGTCGTTGATGTGGACACCAGCTACTTCGCTTCCGAATACAATTTACAAATTTGAGATTGGAGATACGCAGGCACCGCCTGCGTATAGCAATATGTTCAACCTTACAGGTGGTGGTGTTGTGCGAAACTCTCGGACAACAAGCTCTACCTCAACATCCACAACAAGCGCGAGCCAAAAGTCCTCCAAACTTTTCCCATCCTCCTCATCCTCCGACACCTTACCGACCTCGACCTCATCATCGCTCTCCCACCAGCACACACACTCTGGTTCCTGGACACGAACCTACACCGGGGCCGGATTAACTCGAACCTCCCACTCCCCGCGACCCCGCACAACCACAACAAGTTGCAGCGCTTCCTCCTGCACAACGCTCGTCCTAATCGCCACAAGATCAGTTCCCCCTCCCCCTCCTCCGCGCTGCTCAACAACATGCTTGCGGAACCTGAACGGCACGCGGGTGACACATACCGCGAACTCGGAGAAAGCTGCCGCAACATCGACGGTGACTTCAGCGAACGCGGTGACGAAGTCGACGAAGAACGCAGAGTTGTCTGCTAGTGCGCGCGTGGCGATTGGGATTGGTGCTGCGGTTGGAGTGGCCATTGTGGCGGTGTTGTTGGTTTTGACGTTTTGGCAGGGCAGGATGTCGGGACAGGCGAGCGTGGTCAGGGGAACAGAGGTGGATGCAGATGGGAGGTATGTGATGCATGGTGCTGTTGGGGAGATAGTGGAGGAGAAACCGCCGGTGGAAATGGACGCTGGGTATGGACTGAGCGTGGAGGAGATTAATGCAAGGAGAAGACAATGGGATGCTAGAGGAAATGGGTGATGAATGAAGATATCGTCTGAGATGAGAGGAATTATTATATTACCCAAAGACGCCAGAAACGGAGGTTTACAATCACTCAATACAGCTGGGAAGCGCATTTTCCCAAGAAGCATTCACAGGCATACAGCACAAAGTACCATAAAGCTACCCGCTGAAGTCGACTCACAGTTTTGAATCGTTGCACCAAGCAGAGACTGGTCAGAATCAAGAATAGGTCCGACAATTGACGAGAAACAGAGGAAGAAGATTCATATTTCTCACCAAGCCTCGATTCACCACAAGCTCAAAGACTAGTCAAATCAAGCAAGCGGACTGCCCCATATGATATATCTATCATCTGGAATATTCTTGTGCAGGGTCTATTTAGCTACAGAGATAATGCCAAAAGACAAAAACTTAATTAAATATATTTACTCCAACTGTCCACCTACAACCCAACGCTTGCCCTCTCTCGCACCTATCCTGGTATGATCTCACCTTCAAAAAGAAGCAACGAGATTTCACTCCAACGTGACCATTCAGCCCACATCTATACATCACAGGCCATATATCTAACATATAACTCGTGAAAAACGCAAGTAATATGTCTCAGCCACTCTTTTGACAGCCTCTCAGATCCGCAGTCTTTGTGTACTTTTCAGCTCATCTGATCCCGTGCCCGTTTCGGTGTCTCTCCTTAAGTCTTGGCCCTCTCGATAGATAGGATTTGTTTTGGGAAATATGGCCCGATTAATCCTTGTCAGGTACCACGGTCGTATGTCCACTTTCAGGGACGACGTGCATGGTGGACGGACGTGGGGTGGAAAGTCCCGTTCTGTGTGGTGGGTAGGATTGATGATTTGGGAATTGGGAATCAATGGAAGATTGGAATGTTGGTATATTGTATATTGTACAAGATGGCATCAATGGAGTTGTATCAGAGAATCTGTGGGTTTGAAGTTGGAGTTGGATTTGGATTTACAATTTTAGCTTAAAAATGACTATCCATGTATATATATTGCTTTGGTACCAAAAACACCTCTTTATATAAGGTAATCTCCAACAGCCCCAATATCACTATCTCATTCCAACAATATCATCCCACCAAGACAAGCCAAATACCATCTTCTCTGCTGCAATAATTCAAGCCATTTCTCACATCATGTAATTCCAACACATCCAAAAATAAGGGGCTTCTCGCTTCTTCCCGCTCCTTCCCGCATCTCGCCAATCATATTCGTCAATCCCGTGCTATCAGGGGTAGATTTACCACAATTCTCGCTATTTCCCCCTGTGTTGGTTGTTGGTGGTGTGCCTCATTATACCAATACCAACCAATTGATGGATGAAAATAGATTGAGAGCTGAAGAATTCGGATGCATGGCTGATCGAATACAGGTAGGTGAGTGATGTGATGGATGTGATGGATGTGCTCGTGGGTTGGGAGGTTTGGGGGTTTAAGATAGAAAGGCTAGGCCTGTCTTTTTTTACTCTCTGTCTTTGCTCGATCGTCATCGTTTACTTTGCTTCGTTTGCTTTGCTTTGCGTATACCCTCTTTTTGGGTGCATTACACGCTCATTTTGCACATATACTGTCTTTATACACGCTCTCTTCGTCCACCACAGTCTTTTTCGTTGTTGAGAGACAGTTGTCAAATATATATTTGAAGGAATAGATCAAAATGGTTCTCGTCCCCATAGGCATCATAACGCTCGCTGCTCTCCCCAGCACTATTCTACCCACACCAATCAGTACCCCTCTCACGGTTTCTTCGCGACAAGACCCAAGTTCATACAGCTCCATCATACCACTCGAGATCCTACCCTCCTGCATCTCAAAATGCACACCCCTCTTCGCCGCACAAGCAGAGTGCTCACCACCCACCATCGACTCAATCGATATCGAATGTTTCTGCAGCAACGTCAAAACCCAGGCCTTAGGCGCAGCGATCTTCAGTGAGACTAGTAATGTCTGTCCGGAGGCAGGGTGCGGTATCGAGGATATGAAGGTGTTGATCGAGTGGTGGGATGGGCTTTGTGATGAGGAAGAGGAGGTGGCTTTTGTGGTGAGTGAATGCGATCTGTTTTATAGGAGATTTGGGATTTAAGTGCTAATCAAGAAATCTAGACGTCGACTGCGTGGGAGGCCGATACTATGACGATCACCGCAACGCCCAATAAACAAACGGCAAATGCTTCAATATCACCACTTTCAACGCCAACCTCAAAAGCCCCATTAACGTCGAAATACGTCGCACAAGCTGTCGAGACGAGCGTATTGAATTCATCAACTTCGACATCAGGGTTGTTGTCGAAAGTCTCGCAAACTTCATCAGTGTCCTCATCAACTACTTCTCGTGCGGCACCAACGGTTGTCCAGGCCTCCGCGGGAAGCAGGCAGACATTCGGGCGAGGCAGAGGAATAGCCACCACACTAGGAGTGGTAGCATTGTTCTCGATACTGGTGGAACTTGTACACTAGTGTTTGGAAATGCAGAAATATTCAAAGAAATGCACGAGACCCCGTAGTTGCTCATCAACCTCACCAGATTATCTGAGACATCGCTGCTACTGCTGTCTTGAAGCCATGTGGAAAGTCGTCTTCCTTAACTTTCCGACCGATATTGACAGCGGCCAGCGATAATGTCTCGAAATGTTAGGGGAAAAAAAAGTATGGAGCGTAGGAGCAGCGCGGTGCAACGTCGCGAACTTGCTTTTGGGAGATGAGATGGCGATACGCCACATTCATGCATCAAAAGCCACTGTTGGTTGGAATCATGAGTGGAAATTTGGACCTTCATCATCCCATACCTGATTGTGAGGCTCAAGTCCTTGTATTGACATGAGATATTAGGTCTCAGTTCAATAAGCCAAGCTTCTCCCTTTCAACCCCTAAGGTGTGATTACTGAAAACAAGCATCCGGAAATGTAAGCTTAGCGACGGAGAAGGGCTCGCCTGAACATCCGAGACCCGACTCCCGGATACGACCCTCCTCACGTAAAAATGATCGACATTACCATACAACACCACATATTATCTCCGAGGGTTCAGTAAACATGACACGGAAGCATATTTGCGATGCAAAATAACGTCGATCTCTCCAAAAATACCCTCGTGTTGGTATATCAGCGTGACTTCACTTGACGATTTGGGGAAATCCATGGCAAGAAGAGATCTGGTGACGGATTGTCCACGAAACTTTGTGGTCAGATTTGTGAAAGGTGGGCGTATGGCGTGGTGTTAACGATACGACTTGGTGTGTTGCTTGAAATGTTTTGTTTACTTGGATGGATATAAATGAGATGGAAGTCTAATAAGGAGGAAAATTCATTTGGACCAAGTCTGAAGCATAACGCATAAAACTAATTTTAACGGTAACAATTTAAACACGATTACAACTCACAGTCAAAATGGTCTCTTTCCACAACTTCGTTCTTATTGCATCAATCGCTGTCGGCCTCTCTTTAGCAGCACCAGCACCCCGATCCTCGGTACCAGCATACATACCGGGCACCTTAAAGAACACCCAAGAGTTCTACATCAAAATGGTCGTGTCCAGCGGCGATACCACATACAACAACTGGTACCTAAGTGTCGTCCACCAACCTTACACATCTCCACAATCTAACCTCTGTCCTATTCAGTACAAGCATATCATACGAGCGCCGGGCTCGCCGATCCCGTCTTCTTCCCCACCACCGCTAGCGCCTCTAGAGCCTACCTAAACAGCACACATCTCCAATTCGAAACCTCACCATACCCATTCTCGGCCATCGGTGCTCCAGGCGACACAAACTACGCGCGCTGGGAGCCCATCGCCATCGCTTCTGGTTATGGGAGAGGCGAGTGGACCATCACCAATACGCAGGGCATAGTGACGACAGATCAGGGGTTTTGTGGCTGGTTGGTTTGTGAGTGGTTCCATGGAGTGAATGCGCCGCAGCTGTTTGTGTTGATTGAGGGCTTTGTGGGGGGTTCGAATCAGTTCCCTAGGACGTGTGCGAGGGTTAGGCTGGTGCCGGAGTATTTTTAGGCGGCGGCGATGATGGGGTTGAGTTGAAGAGAGTGCAGGGAATTTGAGAATGAGTGTTCAGATATCGCTTGCATGGAAAATACTAGGAACATGGAGCCTTAAGCATCGAAATTGAATGAGAGCTGGGGTTTGCTGGGAATAATTTCCGTGAATTTAGGGCTCAGGGCTAATTAAATTAATTTAATATAGCTTTAGCTGAAATGAAAACCGTCCTCAAGGACATTAAGTGAAGATTCGGGATGTTGTGTTGAAGTTGAACGAAATTTGGTGTTTGTCTAAGCGAGAACGCTTCCTAGGAAATTTTAGGGAAGTTCTTCGTTGACCTGAGATACTAAGCGCCTCTCAATCCGTCGCCATATTTTCCATTTTATACACTCTACTTACCTCTCACTTGCCCGATCAAAACAACCACGCCGTCTGGTAAACCCAAAATCATCGAATCGGGAAAAACAACCTTCCTTCTCTCCTCTGCCGAGCACTTGCCGAGTCCCGCCAAGCAGACAAGAGATGCACGCACGATGCCAAGAAGCTTACATCCTGCTCCATTTGTCCTGGCAGTTGGTGATGCACACAATCTATATCCCGATACGATTCCGCCATTGTCAACAAACCAAACATCATTCGTCAATCGTTACGTGACGACATGTGCTCGGTGCAGGAACATGTCCAATACCGGGTATCAATGGCACTGCCACCTCCACTTCTGGCTCGCAGTACCGTTGACGCAGGCACGATTCGAGAATCAAAAGCCCTTTGTATGCATCTCATGAGATAGCCAGCTTGTCGCCTTCTGCATAGGAGATGGTGTGTAGTTCCGTACCCCGCATTGAGGCGACACCAAGACATCGACACTCGCAAACACTTCAGTGAATGGCAGGTGTGAAAATGCAATACAACAAACCAAGAAGTCAAAATCGCTCCAAGAATCTTGTGTCCTTCCGCTTGAGACATGGTACGAAATTGAAAGCAGATGTGTTTGGACAGAGAGGTGCAGATCTCGTGTACCAACGTACGGATTTCTTGCAATGCTGCAAGCGAGATTGACATGTTGCTTGATAAGAGGGAAGTTTGAAATCGTCAATTCATGAGTCGGTATAAGATGTTAAGCGTCCCAAGTGAGAAGAAACTCTCTCATTCTCTCTCATCTCATCTCACTAGTCAATTTTTAGGACCTTGAAACTCGCTTGAGAAAATGGTTCGCTTCACCTCCGTTCTGGCGGTAGCATGCACGCTCGTTTCATCTTCATTTGCAGTATGGGCGAAGGAGATGGCGCCGAATGAGGCGCTGGGGAGGGACATGTATGACACTGGATTGGTGCATGAGAGTATCATGGCGACAAAGATGGTATGGTGTCATGAAAATGACTTAGAGTTGATCGTGAAGCTGACTGGGAGTAGAGCACGTGGGAGAGTGAGAAGAAGAAGGGGAAGATGGACTCTTACCAGTATCCTACATTGGATCATACTCGTTGCAAGAATGGTCTCGCAGAAGCTATTAGGGGTGATGCGAATAACACTTTCCGCTGCAATAATGTTTGTTCTTCTTTCCCCTCATAGTTGATGGTGTTTCTCTTGCATCTTTTTACAAGTCGCTATTCAAGCTGGACTAACAACAAATCAGGTTGACTTACACCATTTCCTCTCCCATGCAGCTCTCAACTCCACAGGTAGAGGCTCTTCGTCGTGGGGCTGGACTTCGCCTCAAGGTCGCGAGTTCGTTGCCATCGGTCAGCAAGATGGCACTGCTTTCGTGGAGATCACTAAGCGAGGAAAGATGGAGTATCTCGGTCGCTTGCCACAATACTCTGTGCCGAGCATCTGGAGGGAGATTAGAAGTTTTGGAAAGTATATGATCATTGGAAGTGAAGCTGTTGGACATGGGATTCAAATCTTTGATATGACGAAGGTTAGATTGGTTTCAGTTTCGTTTTCGGTTGATTGACAAATAGTGGTTTCCACCACTCTTTCGCTAATGAGCGCACAATGAGCAAAACACATCACCTCGAGTGATGATAAAAGTGTGTGAATATACTGACAGATTCTAGCTTCTCAAACTCGACCCAAAGAGACCAGTTACCTTTGATGCAAAGAAGGATCTCACAGGTCACTTCAACGACCTCCCCGTCGGCCGAACTCATAACGTCGTCTCCAACTACGAAAAGAGCTATATCGTCGCCGTCGGTGCTCAGCCACGCAATTCCACATGTCGCGGTGGATTAATCTTCATCGATATGGCCGATCCCTCCAACCCCACTACCCCAGGCTGCGCTGCCCAAGACGGCTACGGTAAGATCACCACTTCATCCACCATTCCCAACGAGAAAAAAAAAAACGCTGACTGGTCAATGCTCTAGTTCATGACGCACAGTGCCTTCCCTACCGCGGACCAGACGCCCAGTATCGCGGCCGTGACATCTGCTACGGATACAACGAGGACACACTCACCATCTACGACGTGACCGACAGGACCAACACCAGCATCATCAGCCGGACCAGCTACGAGGGGGCAAGCTACACGCACCAAGGCTGGGTGCTCGACACCCAGAACCAGGAATTCCTGCTTCTGGACGACGAGCTCGACGAGCAGCGCGGCGCGGGTCTAGCGTCGGATGGATACCCTGTGACGTACATCTGGGACATCCGCTCGCTAGCTGCTCCCAAGCAGACGGGGATCTTCAAGAGCAGCGTTAAAAGTATTGATCATAACCAGTATGTCATCGATGGGTTGGCGTATCAGAGTCATTATAGTGCTGGCTTGAGAGTGCTGGATGTTAGTTCTGTACCGAAGGATCCGAGTGGGAAAGGTGTTTGTGAAGTGGGTTTCTTTGATATCTTCCCTGAAGATGATCTGGTGGAGGGAGGTGGGAGAGTCGAGTTCTTGGGGACGTGGAGTAGCTATGCGTACTTTGAGAGCGGATATATCTTCGTGAACACGATTGAGAGAGGCGCTTTTTTGGTGAAGATGACGAGCAAGAAGTGCGATAAGAAGAAGGACTGATGGAATGAAGTTAGATCTCAAAATCTGTAACCATGAAGTTGAAAGACTGAGGAGGAGAAGTCAAAACTCTAAAAATTAAAGTAGACCATATCCACACCTGTCGAAGACAAATCCAATACGAACAGTGAGATTGCAGGGACGCAAGGGTTCGTTCAAAACGTGTACATCTACTTATCTATTGCATGCTAGCATTTAGGAAACACGAATCTCGTCCGCCTCAATAGACAACACGAACAAGACTGCAGGGGAAAAAAAAAACAAAAACGTGTGGAATAACGTGAGTTCGTAAGCAACCGTAAATCCCATGTTGGCAAGTGAAATTTTGGAGATGTCCAAAGCTGGGTGTGAAATGAGCAAATCTTTTGATTGATTGCGGCAGATATTAGCCCTCTTCTCTATCCATATTGTCACGACGACTCTTCGGGCCTCCGCCTTCCTTGGGTCGTCTCCCCTTTAGTACAGAACCTCTATTACCTCTATCATCATGTAGTGTTTTCATCTCATTCCTTGCATGCCTCTGTGCTTCTTCAACTCGTGGCTTGAAGACCATGACTTCATCTTTCTCAGTGGCATATTCCTTCAATGTCATCTTGAGCGCAGCCTCTGTCCTCTTGAAGATCTCAACATCGTACTGAGTGACTAGACTGATGGCATGACCTGATTTTCCTGCTCTTGCGGTACGCCCAACACGATGGACGTAGGTCTTACTGTCTGGTGGCAAATCGTAATTAAGGACAACATCCACGGACGGAATATCAAGACCACGCGCAGCAACATCGGTTGCAACCAGAATCTTGCGCTCTCCAGCTCGGAATTTATTCAATGCGCCAAGACGAGACGATTGTGAAAGTTGACCATGTAGAGGGATGGCGCCAAAGCCTAGAGCTCGGAGAAGGATTGCTATCCGTTGTGTCTCATTGACTGTTCGTGTGAAGACAATTGCTGATCGACCAGCAAACTCGTTCATTAAATAGACGAGGTAGGTATCTTTGTTAACCAGAGGAATGAAGATGTAATTTTGCAGTAATGTTGAGACGGTTTGGTACTTGTTTGCGCTGATGCTGACACGCACTGGGTCCTTCAAACTCGCTCTTTGTAGACTTTCAATTTTTGAGCTCATGGTGGCTGAGAAGAGGTATGTGTTGCGCTCGCGAGGTAGAACCTTGAGAATCTTGTCGAGGATAGGTCCAAAATCCAGGTCGAGCAATCGATCAGCTTCATCCATGACCAAAAACTTCAATGCTCGTAGTGAGAATCCTTTCGTGTTCTCCAGGTGATCCAAAAGTCGACCAGGTGTTGCAACGACAATGTGCGGTTTCTTCCCTAGTGCAACTTGTTGTGGCACTGTATCCATACCTCCCACAATGACTGCACATCTTACAGAAATCAAGGACCCTAGCGCTTCGAAAGCCTGTGAGATTTGATATGCCAATTCACGAGTTGGGGCAAGGACGAGTCCGAAGAAAGGTTGAGGCTTGTCAAGAAGAGCTTGTAGGATTGGCAGCGCAAAAGCAGCAGTCTTTCCACTTCCAGTCTCCGCCAATCCAATTATGTCTCTACCAGTAAGTGCAACAGGTATTGATTGAGCTTGGATAGGCGTTGGTGCCTTGTATCCCAAAGCTTCACAGGCGTCGCATAAAGAATCGATAATGCCCTAGAGGAAAATTAACAATTGCAGCACACTCTGATCAGCGAGTATTTACCAATTCCTTGAAGCTCTTCACGACCTCTTCTTCAGCGTCGGCTTCGACTTCATCGGCGTTCTCGATATCTGAATTTTCTACATCTTCCTGAGTTGCGCTGGCGATTTGTGTGGGCTCTGGGGAAGCTGAGGCTGGAGCAGGTTTACTGGCTTTGTGTTTCTTCTCCGAACGATCCTTTGGGAGACTAGGAACATCTGCAGCGTTGAGCTTTCTTTTCTTGTCGGACGCCATTGTCAGTGTATGGTCACAATACTTTGCAGTTACTGTGAGTTTGTTAATTCACAGACGTCTTGACATCATGCAGGCATAGGTAAAAAAATCCTTATCGCGCTTATCCAGATGTGGGGCGCTAATAAATTATTTCTGATGGTCCCCAGATTCTCCTCCAATATCTTTACTAAACCAAAGACAGTCAAAAGAACACAATCGCAATGGCACGAAGACGAACTAAGAAGCGTACCCATGAGGGCGCAAACAATGGCTTGGTCGGCAAGGCCATGCCTACCAGTAAACCCTCGAATGCGCCGAAGAGTATGGTCATTAGAATCAATGCTGGAGAAGTTGGACCAAGTGTTAGCCAATTGGTGAAGGATGTGAGGTCAATGATGGAGCCAGGCACAGCTTCGAGATTGAAGGAGAGGAGGGCGAATCGACTGAGAGATTATATCACAATGGCTGGTCCCCTTGGTGTGAGCCATCTTATGATGTTCTCGAGATCAGAATCTGGAAATACAAATTTGCGACTCGCAGTGACACCCAGAGGTCCAACTTTACATTTCAATGTTGAGAAGTACTCACTATGCAAGGACATCCGGAAAGCTTTGAAGCATCCTAAGAGCACTGGCAAGGCATACTTGACTGCGCCATTGGTAAGTTTTGCGCAATTCTCTGGAACTGAACTATCTGCTAACACTGAAATAGCTTGTCATGAATAATTTCAAATCCCCTGCTTCAGAGACAGAGTCTGATAAGAAGATCCCAAGACACCTCGAAGAACTGGTTACCACGATGTTTCAATCCCTCTTCCCGCCTATTTCACCCCAGAGCATGCCACTTTCTTCAATTAAACGAGTCATGTTGCTCAATCGTGAACCTGCAAAGGAGAACGATGGTACATACACACTAAACTTACGCCATTATGCCATCACCACAAAGACTACCGGATTGTCGAAACCCCTACGGAGATTGAATGCTGCCGAGAAGATCATGCATTCTCAGAAATCGGGTAAAAATAAGAAGGGAGGATTGCCAAATCTTGGAAAGATGGAGGATATCGCAGATTACATGATTGGTGGCGAGAATGGCGACGGATACATGACCGATGCTACTAGTGGCAGTGAAGCTGATACAGATGCCGAAGTCGAGGTGGTGGAGACTAGGACCAAGAAGATTCTGTCGAAAAGGCAGAAAGACAGGCCACGGACAGATTCCAAATCCAAAGGCGCAAGGAGTGGTGTTGAGAAACGAGCTGTCAAGCTTATTGAGCTAGGTCCAAGGATGAAGCTCCGCATGACTAAGGTCGAAGAGGGTATCTGTTCCGGCAAAACCATGTGGCACGAGTACATTCATAAGTCCAAGGAGGAGGTTAAGGCGCTTGAGAAGAAATGGGAGAAGAGAAATCAAGAGAAAGCTTTACGCAAGAAGATCCAAAAGGAGAATGTGGAGCGAAAGAAGCAAGCGAAAGCAGGTGCCAAGAACGAAGAAGAAGAGGATGATGACGAAATGGATATCGATGATGAATGGGATAGTGAGGGTCTTGCTGGTGATGGAGAATTGGAGCTTAATGAGGAAATGGACAACAAGGGCGAGTGGGAAGATGAAGAAGAGGAAATTGCTGCAGGTTGAATATCTCCTCCATCGAAATCAAAGCATGAAAATTTTACAGCTTGCTCACGGGTTTCCATCATTGTCTGGTCTCGGATAGCAGATCCATTTTCTTTGAAGATTGATCAACCCTAATTATGTTAACAGCGAGTGCTGTATTAGAAAAGAGGTATCCGAAATACTCGTCCTTAAACGCGAAAATCTTCATGATCACATCTACATAACATTGCCCTTTCCTGTATGATTGCGTTCTTAATTCAAGTGTTTCTTGAAAAGAGCTACAGCCTGTTCGGCAGCTTTCCCAGCTGCCTCATTCTCAACCACTCTTCCCTCATCCGCTCTCACAGCAAATCCATGTCCGCAATCCTCATAAATCTTAACTTCCCATGAACCCTCCCCACACTCCGTCCTCAAAGCAGCCTCCACAGCAGCAACGGCATCTGGCTTCAAATACGCGTCCTTCGCACCAACAGCCATACTAAATGGCACTCCAAAGGTCTTCACACTCGCCACAAATTCCTCCGGCTTCAAATTCACGGGATGCGCAGCGAAATGCACATCTACCAATCCCACGCTTCCATCTTCAATGGCCGGCTCAGCACATAGCTTCGTGCTTTGCAGTCCTCCCCAGCAAAAGCCCGCAATACCAAGCTTCCCATCTCCAGAAAGGTCTTTCTTCACGGCCCTTGCGTACTCGAGCACGCTTGGAAACACACCTCTCGATCGAATCCCAAACGGGACGACGATGCTCAGCAAATGCACCAAGGATATCACCCATGCTGCTCGTCCTCGTAAGTCCCACCAGCTTATTGGCGAGGTGACAGCTTCAGTGAGTGATAAAGTCACGAGCGGGACCCCACCGCCGGGGATGATATCAGGGACTAAGACACGACATCCTGTTTGCGCGGCGTAAAAATCAGCTAGCAACTTAGAGTTCGGCAGGTTGAAGCCAAATGCGTCGGTTATGAAGATGATGGTTGAGTTATTGCTGCCTTGGAAGGATGAGGGTGAAGCGATGTAGGTGTTAATGCCGTGGATGGTCTCCTCAACGCCGCCCGGTGTGCCGGTGTGGAGGGCGCCTTTGAAGCAATCCGGGCATGCCATTTTTCTTGGTAGTTTTTATATGGATCATCGTGGTGGATTTTCAGAGTATGAGGAAAGTTATAATAAGTCCAAGTCTGCAGGAGTTTGTCTAAGTCCGTGAATGCGAGTACGAGAGTCATGTGGGATTTATTGGTTGAATTGAGAGCCAAGGATTCTACAGACTCGTACTCGTATGCAGAATGCTGGTCCGGGAAGACGACAACCGGGAGGAGATATGCTGATGGTACAGACGTAAGTATAAAGTAATGCTCTATACACTCTTCAATGAGAATTCGAATACAGTAACAAGTATTCGAGGAAGAAACTTGTTATTACAGGCTCAAAACAGTCCCGAGAAAGACTTTTATGTTTATTCAAGGCCACAATTCAGATCTTGAAAATGCCGGATTTCTTTCATACAGGCTCTCCATCCTCAACCTTCTCCCTCACCTCTGCCCCATTACCAGTACCAACGTAGTACTCTCTAGCCTCCCCAAAGAAATGTCGTACAGTCGGCTTTCCAGAAACATGCTCTTTCTTCAGCGACAGCACGATATCGACCAGCATACTCGTTGGGATATGCCCACCCATGATCCACGCCCCCAGCCCAGCTTGCGTCGTTCCCCATGCCATCCTATCAGCCGCCAATTTTCTCAACTCGTTCTTCTCACCACCATCTCCATACACGTAATCTATGAAGCTCTTGAGAATCCCCTTCTCAGCTGCTTCGCACAGCGGTCGCAGTTTGTCCATGATCTTGTTCTGGAGCTTGGTGGCCCGGAAACGCTGTGCCAGTGTCCAGAATCTGGTGAGTGGGAGGAAATTCGCGTCGCGATTAGTGATGTCGAGTTCGAGACGTTGGGTGTAAAGCCATTGCACGAAGGCACCGAAGTCATCGCTGCTGAGGTTGGGGAGGGTCATGCATTGGGTTGAGAACTCGGCGTATTGAGGGTTGGTGAAAGCATTCTGGGAACAAATTTGTTACTCGGTTGCTACTTTGCGTGTATCTGGAAAAGACACGGGAACTTACAGAAAAGAAAGATGAATAGTGGCACAGTAAGTCTTTGTGGACATAGAAAGTTTCCTGCCCCTCAGTATCTGAAGGACCGATTAAGATCTTGACAACTGCCTGTGGACGTCTAAAGAATACGTTAATAGGATTCGATGTCCTGGAAGAGAAGAAATGGCATACCTCAAGCTAGGCGCCTTCTTGTCCACACCTCGCATTCTTGTTGGACTTGGAGAGGCCGACTTCGTGCTTTGTGTAGAAGAAGGAACAGTGCATTGCGAGGTGGGAAGCGGAGAAGAAGCTATAGAGTTCGTTTTCGATTCTATGCTATCCATGTGGAGCGTTGATGGTAATGATGTGCTCTCCAAGCTAGCTGTCGTGCCTGAGTTTGGATCTGCCATTGAAGTGTGCGAATGTTTTCTTTGTTAGAGCAAAAGCGCGCCAATACAAAAGAGTGTAAATTTGTCGTTGACAAGTCTGCGTAATCTTTGTTGTTTGAATTGCTTTTTGTAAGGTGTTTTCACACCTGTGTTAATTGCTCCAAATCTGTAAATTTTCGACAGTTACGCCCAATGCCTCCACATTCCCTCACCAGCTATTGAAGTCTGGTTTTTCGGTACTTGTGCGTGTTGCGCCTAGCAATATTGATAAGCTGAATATGCAATTGCACTTGAGATAATCGAACATAGATCGTGAATGTTCCTCAAATAGCCAAAGGCTCGAAGTCGAATTCGTTCAAGCTCCAGAATAGGCGAGGTGGCTTCCACCCCCCCACCTAGTACCAACCGATCTTAGTTATACCACACAACAAACTCAACTGTATAACTGTCACCCCTCTAAGAAAACTGCGAAAATCCATCTTGGGAAGCAGTATCTCAAATTATGGCAGATCAGACAAAGCCACCAGAGATGCCTGCGGAGACGCTTGCGGAGAAACTTAAAAACAAACCCTCATTCACGTAAGCATTCCCTCAACTTGCAGATATCAAGGCTAACATTTGTAAAGCAAGCCTCAAAAACTGATCACCCTCGGCATAGAGATGGATGCTCCTAGGAACTACTTCCAAGTGCACAAGGACATCCTCTGTTATTATTCACCTGTGTTTTCCACCATGCTCAAGGATAACCCAATGAGATTGCTGTGAAGATCGTTTTTTCTGGATTCAATAGTGAATTGCTGGGACTTTTAGTTCATTGGCTCTACACCCAGGAGATTTTGGAGATCCCGGACAGTGACGTCCCAGATCGTTCCGAAGCACTCGGCTTGGGGACGTTGGCGGATTTGTGGATTTTGGCACATCTGTACGGCATCTCAACCTTAAAGACGGTGGTTAACGGAATTCTCGCAGGTCTTCTGCAGAATGCAGAGAAGCACTCCATACTCATTTACACAATTTGTATTTACAAGCTTCGGCCCCATAATACCTTGGAACTCCGACGTCAAGCTCTAGCTTACACGCTTAGTTCTATTCCCAAGGAAGATCTGCTAGCGAACAAGATCGTTATGCCAGAGCAACTGATTTCAGACATGGCTAGCAAGGGTTTCTTTCTCTAGCTACATGACACAGTCATGGTTTACGTGTCTGACATATTCGGACCTGGACCTGGACCTAGACGTAGACTCAAAATTATCATGCAACAGCGGTCTTAGCGGTGGGTGTTTCTTTTAAGTACAGAAATTTAGGATGAGGTTTGAGGGTTGGGATGAGAGGGGTGGGCTTCAAGCTCTACCGTGTATCCTTTTCGCCAGGAAAGGCGAGAGAGAGTAGCTCGGCACCTTACAATACAAAATGAATGCGAGCATACACACACTATGATTGCATTGATCTTGTCACTTGCTACTATCTGATGAGTTCTTTCCAGTTCGTCGATACAAAGATGTTTGTTAAGGAGAGGCAATGTGATATCTATGTTCGCTTGACGATTCTAAGGGGAAGTGAGGTGGTTATTCATCTTTCCATTGTGATCTCAGTGAGGTAAAAAACAGCAAAATGAGATCGAACTGTCTTAACAAGAGAGTGTAAGTATTGGACTTTCCAACCTCTTACCATGGAAAAGGAACTATTGGCCATTGAGAGTACCCAATCATTGTCTTATAGTAATTTATTTACATTCGCAGAATGCTCTTATTATTGTCACACCAACGCATCGAATATCCATTATGGCCAACCAGCATACTGCACTGAATATCTTTTATCTCGTTGTTACGATGCTGAGACCGAGTATAAATTTGCAGCCTACTTCCAAAATCCTAACATTTCAAACCTTTTACAAGTCTCAACGACAATCGATGTTCCTTTCATCATCACCAATAAAGTTCATACATCAGATCGCATCATACCACACAAAAGATTCCAGAGCGCAATGTCGTCTCTTGAGAGACGATCTATGAAGTGTCTAGACTTCACGTAAGTACTCGTAGCCCACTCCTCCACGGTATCTGTTTCTTTCCTAGAGTTTTCACTAATTCACTTGCTTACAGGGGCGAGCAATCATTCGTTAAGCTCAAAGTACGTAGCTATGATCTTGGAGATACCTTGTGATCTGACATAGCTGCACAGGTTGGCGCCGCTGGCTGTCAATGTAGCTGCCGGCTGCCTTAGGCACCTAGTTACAGTTGCTTAGTTACCCGTAAGGTGACTTATAGCCCCTTTATATTAGAAATCTCTTCCGTAGTTACAATAGGACGCTTTTACAACTACATTAGTAGTATTTCCTTGCTCGAAGATAGCTTATACGATCTAGAGAACCTTTCTAGTTTATAAAGCCCGTACTACGAAGTAGTACGTTAAACCTAGTAATATTATAAAGATGTTAGACTACCTAATAGAATTATTCTAGTAGACGCTAGGATAGACGGACGAATTAGTTTAACAAGCCACGTTATAATATATAGGTATAGAAGTACCGGACTAATCGCTCGGAAATGAGAGACTATAACAAGAAGTAGCCTACTAGGCCGCTTAGTAAGCAAGCTACGAAGCTACTTAGCAAGTAGCTCACGAAGCTACCTAACAAGTAGCTTACCACGCTACTTAACAAGCCGCCCACTAGGCCGCTCAGCAAGAAGCCTATAATAGAGCCTAAAGACAAGAGTAAGAAAGACAATAAAGAAACTAACTTGTTAATACTACGGATCCTCTCTTGTACTATCGAGAAACCTATCCTACGGAGAACCTATAGAGGTTAGAGTTTAGGTAACCTAAGGTTATACTACCGTTCCGGTTTAATAAATAAAAAAAGAGTATAACCCTTATAAGTAACTAGATCTTTAAAGTACGGCGTTAGTACGTAGAAAGTAACTATAATCCGGAGCTATAGATATTAGTAAATTCCTTGTACTTAACCGAGTACGCTAGTACTTAGTACTATACTATAACTATATAGTATAATAATACTAATTTATCGTAGAAAGATTTCGTTAATAAATTCTGTTTAAAGTATAACGACGAGCTTTTTATAGATAAGTTATTCTAGAGATTTAGAAACCTAAGTTAAGCTAAGGTTAAAAACAAGTTAATTTCTAGCTATAACGACTAGTTCTATAAGATCGTTTTAAAAATAAGAAATAAAATTAGTACTAAGTTTATCTTATCTTTATATATTAAAGAACTAATAGATTAGTCTTAAATAGATATTAAACGAGCTAATTCTACGAATTTATAAAAGGTAATATTCTTTACTTCTAAGGTTAAAGGAATTATTTTAAGCTAAAGATTAAACTATAGTAATAACTAGACTCTATACTAATAATCTCGTCGTTAGTACTTAAACTACGATAAGGGAAACCCGATAGATCTAAGCTAGATAAACTAGGAAAAAAGAGATCCCGAGGACCTAGACGAGTTTAGACAAATAGAGTTAATAGACGATCTCTAAGTAATATAAGAGAAAGACCTTCGAATAACAATACTCGAGGAAACTTCTGTAGCCACGGACGAGGAAGAGGTTCTTACGGATCCTCTAGATCCTACGAGTAAAGACTAAAAGAATACTATTATTATAGTAGAGATTATAATATATATAGTTATTCTAATAACTTTTAAAATTAAAAAAGAAAATAAGATAAAGATAATTTAAAAAATAGAAAAGACTAGAGTTAAAGAGTTGAAGCTCTAGTCTAAACGTTACGCTTTACTACGAACTAGAGTAATCTACCCGAGACGATATTAGTAAAGTTATTAGCCTTAAAGATAATACTATAGTAAAAGATTAATTATAAGAAAACTAGTATAATAATATAAAGATATTACCTTTTATAGTATTATACTACAAAGAGAATCTACCCGAAGTAGTATAGAAATACAAGACCTTACTAGAGATAAAGATAAAAATAGAGATAGAAAGAAAACTAAGTACGTTATTAAAGGAGATAAATAATACTATAGATAAGAATAAAACTACTAACCTTTTTTTACTTAACGTTATTTAGAATAAGAAGTAGGACGGTACCTTAATTATCCTAGCTAGAGTTATTAATAGTATACTAGTATTAGTAATAGCTAATTTAGGAGCCTTAACCTATTATATTTCTACTACTATAACAAGAAGAGTAGATTAGATACCTAGAGACGATACTATAACTAGGAAAGTAAATATAGTAAATAAGGCTACGATATTTATTAGAAGAACCTTCTACTACTAACTAGCGATAGATAACGTAAAAATCCGAGCCGGATTTATAGAATACGTTAATTTTATAGTAATTAATATAGAACCCTACGACGTAATCGTAAGAATAAAGTTTTAAAAGTAATAAAGAGCTTAAGTCGATTATAGTAACTAAAGAGAACTTAAGCTATAATAGAAGTAGAAATAGTATAAAATCTTACCGGATAATACTTAAGTAACCTTTATCTTTTAACTCTACGAGTTACTATTAGTTAATTCTATAACTACTAACGATATTAAAGTTATATAATAACGCCGGATAAAGAAGATACTCTCGCGAACTAGCGAAAGTTACCTTTACTTTATTACTAAACTAAGTAATTCTACGAAATAAAAGAAGTAAGATATTATAAAAACTAAGTTATAAGAATAACTTTATATAATCTATAAAGGATATACTAATGTCCTACGGACCAAACTCCTTTATAGTATATAAGTTATAGCCTATAGAGTTTTATACAAGATTAATACTACAGACGAAAAGCCTATTAATATTAGAGTCTATTAGTTAAACCTAATCTAATTTACTAAATAAATAAAGTAAATTATAGACCTTCTCGAGAAAGAGTTAATATAACTATTAACCTCTTTATAAGGAGCTCTAGTCTTATTTGTACTAAAACTAGAAAAGACTTAGTATATATACGTTAACTACTAAGCTCTAAACGTAAAGATAATTTAAGATAAGTTTCCTTTACTAAAGATTAACGAACTATTAGACTAAGTTAAACGAGCTACGTTTTATACAAAGATTAACTTATTTTTTAGATTTTAGTAATTCTTAATAACTAAGGATAGTATCGAAAAGACTATATTTAATACCTAAAACAAAAAATATAAATTTCTTATTATACCTTTTAGCTTAATAAATACACTACTAACTTTCTAAGCTATAATAAATAAGATCTTTATTAAGTATCTAGGAAATTACGTTATAATTTACTTAAACGATATCTTTATTTATAGTAATAACAAGGAAAAGTATCTCATTTATATTTATAAAGTCCTTAAGATCTTATAAAACGTTAGTCTATATATAAAACTAAGTAAGTATATCTTTAGAGTATAAAAAGTAAAGTTTTATAAATATCTCGTAAAAAACGATTAAGTTTAGATACTATAAAATAAGATTAAGACTATAGAAAACTAGCTATAACTAAGGATAGTATACTATACTCGTTAATTTCTTAGACTTTACTTATACTATTAACGGTTTATCTATAACTTTATAGATATCGTTACTCTATTATATAGACTTCTTACTATAGAAGGTATATATAAGTATCGTACTATCTACTAGAACTTTACTTACGAGTTAGCTTTCTAAATACTAAAGGATAAGATCTCGAACTTATTAGTCTTATATTAACTAGATACTATAAAACCGTTTATTATTAAGATAAATACCTCTAACTTTACCTAAGGTACTTAATTACTCTAGATTAGAGAGGATAGAAAGGAATACCCTATAGTATATAATAGCTATAAGTTTAATACTATTAAAAAGAACTACCTTATCTACGAGAAAGAGCTTCTTACTATTAAGGACGTAGTTTAGATATAAGACTATTATATTTAAAACAGCTATACTACGATTATATAGATAGATTATACTAGTCTCTAGTATATATATATTATAAAGGTTGTTTCTAAAAGGTTTACTTAATAGCTAGATAAATTCTAAGCCTACGATCTAGATATCTAGTATAAACCTAGACCTTAGATAATCGTCGTTAATACCTTATCTTACTATCCTAACTTTAAGGAAAACTCGACTAAGACTAATCTTATAAAGAAAGATACTATAGAATCCTCTATACTTTTAAAATATCTAAGCCTCTATACTATAGACCTAGACGATTAAATATAACGTTATTTAAAGATAAGAAAAAAATTAAAGAACTTAGATAACTAACGGATTATTAAAGAATAAGTCTATAAGTTCTAATTCAAGAACGAACTCTAGTATAGAAACGATATTAAAAGCCTTTAGACTATTATCTTACCCCTCTAGTTAAGAGTAGATACGCTAGATACCTTCTACTATACCTACGGATATATTAACGAAATTATAATATTTAACTTAGTTAAAGACTAATACTACTAAAAAACAATAAAAAAGAATATCTATAATTTCTACTAGTATTATAAAGAATATTAGTTAATCTAAAGATAATATAAAGAATAAATTCGCTTATTACTAGTACCTTCTAGTAAATAGACTAATACTACGATCTAACTATTTAACCGTTAAGAACTTAACCTAATTAAACGCTATCCTTTAATAAAGAATAGAAACTAATAGATTACTACTACTATAGTGTCACGACCCCTCCTAGAACCCAGCGGGTTCCCAGGAGCAGGGGCCCCAGGAGTCCAGTGACTCCTAGAAACGTGATAGGTCCTAGGAATAGTAGGGGAGTTTCCTTACGTAAGCGGGAGCCGGCGCTCTATTAGTTAGTTAATAATAGTATATATACCTCTAATAGATAGATTATATAATATAGGAACAAGAGTCTATCAAGGTTACGTAATAGAGTCTATCTTAATAAGAGTCTATAACATTTCGGGACTTTAGCTAAACAAGACTCTAGACTCTATAACTAAGGACTCTATAGTATACGAAGGTTCTATATAACGAGTAGATAGTCTTATTAGTTTAGGAGCTTTGTACTTAACTTAAGATAACAAATACTACTTATTTACTAGTAACCCTAGTCTTACTCCTAGTTCTATACTTAACCTTTATTTAAACCTAAAACTAGACAGTTAGCGAATTATATAGATAAACGAGCCGTTATACTTTAAGTACTAAACCCTAAATATTATTTAAGATAGTAGGACTAGGAGAAAACAACGTAGGTAAGTAGCTAGCCTAGCTAGTGGCTCTAGCCCGTACCTTAATACCCACTATCACCTTACTAGTACCTATTACCCCTTAGTAATCCTAGATAACCCTAGAGGAGGATAGTAATAATAATAAAGAAGAAAAAGAAAAGGAAGCAAAGGATAACGAAAGAGATATAGTAATAAAGGATATTAAGGTATATAGTATAGTATATAACTAAGTTAAACTTACTAAACTTACTAAAGTCGTAACACTACTAAAGTTTAAAGGAGAATTAAGCTAACTTAAACTATACCTCGCTAAGCTAGGTATCTATATTAACTATAACCCGGATAGCTTCTTTACTTAAGTAGACTAGGTTATGTTCGTAATCTTATACTTAGAAAGAAAACTATTTAAGTTTATTAATACTTATTTAAAGGATTATAATACTAATAAAATCACGGACTAAAGACTAGATATAAGGAAGATGTTTATAAGCTTTACTTTTTTTGTTAAAGTACTTAAGGAAATCTATAAAGAGCCCTTCGAGAACGAGAAGGTTATTCGTAAGCTCTAGGTATTACGAATAAGGAGTTATTACCTAGAGTACCTCGCTACTTTTTAATAGTACGTACTAAGGGTAGATTAGAGCGACGGAGGACTTAAAGACTAGTTCTATAGAGGACTTTCGGAGTAACTTAAGGATAAGCTTATAAGTTACCTAAAGGTAAAAACCTTCTAAAAACTTAAAACACTAATAATATAAATTTAAGAAAGATAACGAGAGAGAAAGCTCGAGAAGTAAGATAAGTATAGCTATTAGTACTACTACCGATAACCCTACTACTAAGTAGTATAGGTAGAAACTAAACCTCGCCGATAGAGACAAGTTACGGAGTTTACGGAGATAACCCTAAGAGGTAGCCTAAACTAGAGCAAACCTCGAGGAGGAAAACCAAGAGGAAATAATAGGTAAAGCTAGAAGAAAGAAGGGAACTACTATAACTATAGAAAACCTAGACACTAGACTAGAGAGTACTAATAACCTAAGAAGTAGGTTACTATAGTAGATAAGAAGGTTTACTAAGAACCAGTAACTAGCGCTAACAAATACCCTATTAGTAGACGAGCTATAGTAATGATAACTAGAAAGGAGTTTATAGCGATACCTTTCTTACTACTACCCTACGAACAAACAGATAGCTCTTAAGACGAATACACTATCTAGATATAAGACTATATAGACGACAACTATATTACCTATCGATAAATAAAAGAAGTAGAAGACTACTTCCTAACTTAAGGGATTAAGGAAGAAAGACTTTAAAGGATTAATAAGGCCTTTAAGAACTACGAAGACAACCTTTATTATAAACCTATACCCGAAGAAATACTAGAGTTAATAGACCTAGGATATCTAGGAATAGTATAGACGGATTACGTATACGGTAGTTACGTTTACTATATTAAAAGCAAGATAACGTATAGTTATATAGCTTTACTATACCTTTATCTAACCGAACTATACGTAGAAACCTTTTTACCTTACTTAAAGAAAGCTTAGTATATAGTAAAAAGAATTACCCGAACCTTAAGAAAAGAACTAGCTAAACGAATCTTTACGGAACGAGAAGAGGCTAACGATAAATACACTAACGTATTCGTAAATAAATATATAACGTATACTTACTAGGTTTACTAAGCTATTAAAGAAAGAACGGGATACTTTCTAGAAGTATAGACAAAGAAGGACGGAGTCGTAGATATAGTCTAGGACAGAGAATACCGACTTAATCCTAGTAATATTTATTACGAACCTAGAGAACTTACTAGGTTATTCTAGTATAGTAAGACCTACTAAGAATTATATTAGACTAACTATATCTTAGAATAGTATACTACTTATAAGTAATAGAAAATACTAAACGCCTATATACTAGATAGCTAAGATATCTATATATACTAAGTAAACCTATAACCTAGTAAGGAGTTAAAAGATCTAACTCTTTAGCTCTAAGGCTAGTAGGAGAGTCTTATATACCTAAAATACCTTAACGTTATATCTATACCGTAGCCGAAGTATATGTTACAAGACACTTACTCACAAACCTAGCCTTACACGTTAGAGGAAAGAAAGTAACAGGATTAATAGATTCCGGAGTAGAGGCGAACCTTATAATTAACGAATAGTCTTAAAGGCAAGGCTAGAGATATGTTCGTAAAGCGAAGCTATACTAGATCGTTACCGTAAACAGAGAAGATATAAAGGATAGAGGAATCGTTACCTTTAAAACCGAAACACTACCTATTATATTAAACGGAAGAACTATATAGCTTAAGTTCGACCTAGTACTAATTAACAAGGACGTGATACTTAGAGACCTATAGCTATAAGAGTTTAACCTAGATATTAATTAAGCTATACAAACGATCGCGTAGAGACTATAGTTATAAGATAACTAAGAGACAATTAACTAGAAGCCGTAAGCGTCTTAGGAAGAGCTACGAAGTTACCCGAAACTAAGCGCTATACAAAAAGTAATAGTTACCTAGGTAAAACTAGGAAAGGAAGTTACTATAAACCCTTTACCTATAGAATATAAAGATTTCCTAGAAGTGTTCAAGGAACCTTCAGACGAAAATATATTGCTAAAACACTAACTATAAGACTATAAGATACCCTTAGAAAAAGGTAAGAAACCTATATACTAATCTATATACCGGCTTATACTAGCTAAGGAAGAAGAGCTAGAAAACTACGTTACTACGAAGTTAGTAAAGGGATATATTAGACGTTCCTAATTACTAGCTAGGTACCTTATTCTATTCGTTCCTAAGAAGAATAGAAAGTTAAGAATATATATCGACTACCGACAGCTTAATAGTATTACGATAAAGAATCGCTACGTCCTACCTTTGATTCCGGATCTACGGGACAGACTCTATAGAGTATAATACTTTACGATAATAGACTTAAGGGACGCCTACAGTCTTGTTAGAATTAAGGAAGGAGAAGAATAGAAGATAGCTTTTAGGACCAAAAGGAGTTATTACGAATATCTCGTTATACTATTTAGATTAACAAACGTACCTACTACTTTCTAGATACTCGTTAACGATATACTTAGAGAGTAACTTAATTACTCTATCTATATATATCTAGATAATATCCTTATATTCTTACGTACCCTAGAGTAGTATATTAAGGATATCTACTAGGTTCTAGAAAAGCTAAAAGAGAAAGATCTTAAAGTATAACTCGAAAAGTACGAGTTCTATAAAGAAGAAGTGGCATTCCTAGGCTTTAGAGTAGGTAGGAATAGAGTATTAATGTAAGAGGACAAGACTATAGCTATATAGGAATAGTAAGCACTAACTAAAGTGAAGGAAGTCTAAGAGTTCCTTAGATTCTATAACTTCTACTATAGCTTCGTACCTAATTACTTAAAAATTATAGTACTACTCTCTAATCTAACTAAGAAGGACTAAGTTTAGAACTAGACACCTAAGGTAGTAAAGGTATTTAGCGAACTTAAAGTAGAGTTTAGAATTAACCAAATTATAGCAAATTATAACCCCGCGAAGCTAGGGATTATCGAGATAGACGTATTAGACGTAACTATAGAAGTAATATATAGCTAGACCGACGAACAAGGAAAGCTAAGACTAGTTACTTTCTTCTTAAAGAAGTTCTCGTCCGTTAAGCTTAATTACAAAATATATAATAAGGAACTACTTATAATTATCGTAGCTATACGAGAATAGAGATACTACCTTAAAGGAACAAAGGACTAAGTAATCGTATATATAGATTATAAAAACCTAAAGTATTTTATAATAATAAAGTAGTTAACTAAAAGATAAACTCGTTAGTTAAAAGACTTATTATACTTTAACTTTGTTATTTAGTATCGTAAGGGATCTAAAAACGGAAAAGTAGACGTTCTAAGTCGTAAAGTAAAATATATATATAACGTACTAAAGAACTATAGTATAATTCTTAAAGAGACACCCGAGGAGCTAGTTCTTAATAGTAAGACTATCGTTATAACCTTAACTACCGAACTTAGAGGTATAGAAAGAGAAATTAAGGGAGTCTATAGAAAGGACTCTATAGTATAGAGAATCCTAGGGGATCTAGAGAGTTACTTATCCTTTATAGTAAAAAACGGATTACTCTTATTCTAAGGATTAATATACCTACTAGAGGTATTACGTATAAAGTACGTATCTAGGATACACGAACTACTTATATATAGACACTAAGGAATCGCTAAAACAACTAAAAGAGTTAGTAGGGACTACTACTTCCTAGGACTTAAGAGGATAGTCGAGAAAGTACTAGTATAGTACTATACTTATAGGATATCTAAATTAGAAAGATACTAACTATATAGAAAGCTATAACCTAACGAAGCACCTATAGGAAGATAATAGATTATTATAATAAACTTTATTATAAAATTACTAAAGTTAAAAGATCTACTTATAGAAGTAGAGTACGACTTAATACTTGTTATCGTAGATAGACTTACAAAGTAGAGTTACTTTGTACTATACCTAGAAGCTTTTAACGTAGAACAACTAGCTAATACTATACTAAGGATAATAGTAGTAGAATATAGAATACTAGAACAATTTATAACGGATAAAGACAAGCTCTTTACGTTAATATTCTAGAAATTATTAATAATACTTATCGGAACGTACTATAAGCTATTAACGTTATTTTACCTATAGATAGACGGATAGACGGAACGAATCAACTAGATTATCGAACAATACCTTAGGAGCTATATAGACTACTAGTAGACAAACTAGGTAGCTATACTTCTAATAATATAATTCGTATATAATAGTTCCTTGTTAGAAACTACAAAGATTAGTCTATTTAAGGCGAATTACGGTTACTACCTAGTAGTATACTATAAACCCTAAATAGGAGAAAAGAATACATACTATATACAAGTTAATATCGACTTACTTAAGTAGTTATATATATAGTTAATACTAGATATTTAATTCTATAATAAAAGATTAGCCTATTACTATAATAAGGGACGTCTCGAAGGACCTCGCCTTAAGAAAGAAAATAAAGTATATCTTTTTCGTAGAAATATCAAAATAACTTACTTATTAAGAAAACTAAACTATAAGAAAATCAGACTATTCGAGATTATCGAAAAAATCAAAGCAGTTAATTATAGATTAAAGCTACTAGATAATATAAAAATCAACCTAGTATTCTATATATTATTATTAGAGCTAGTATCTAATAACGTACTAGTTATCGTATCTAACCTTTTAAACGAAAATGAACTTATCTAGTATAAGGTCGAGACGATTATAGAATAAGCTAAGGACGATAATAGTTAGCTATTATATAGAATTTAATAGAAAGGATATAGCGAGGAAGACGACACTTAAGAATTACTAGAGGACTTATAGGGTTCGAAGAGCCTTCTATAAAAGTTCTATCGTTAAAATCTAGGTCTACCTAGATAAGATTAAAAGGATCAAAGACTAAAGCCTAAGACGTTATCTTACTCTCGCTTAACCTAAGTATAGACTACTAAACGAAAGATACGATCGTAAGGCTAGAAGACTAGGAAAAGAGGTCGTCTAAAGAAAGAATAAGATCTAGTAAAGGAGTTAAAAGAACGGAAACGGGTTACTTTCTCCTAGGACTAAAGAAAAAACGATATATAGGCTTTAGAGGATTAAAGACCCTCGTATAACCTATAGAATCGTACAACCGTTTTATACAAACGTACTTAGAATAACAAGAGCTTTTAACTAGATTAAAGAAGTATTTTCGAGACTACTAACGATAGTAAGAACACGACTAAGTAGGACGATTCGTACATTTAATTTTTATAGCTAGGCGTAGACGTTACTTACGTTTTTCACGAGTAATTTTAAATATAATATTTAAGAAGAATAGTTATAATAACCACGAAACATTTCCTTACTACTATATAAAGCGTAGGGACTACGCTAAGACGGATAAGGGATAGTGTTACGACCCCTTCTAGAACCTAGCGGGTTCCTAGAAGTAGGGGCCCTAGAAGTCTAGTAACTCCTAAGAACGTGACAGGTCCTAGGAACAACGGAGAAGTTTCCTTACGTAAGCGAGAGCTAGCGCTCTATTAGTTAGTTAATAATAGTATATATACCCCTAATAGGTAGATTATATAATATAAGAACAAGAGTCTATTAAGGTTACGTAATAAAGTCTACCTTAGTAAAAGTCTATAATATTTTAGAACTCTAGCTAAACAGGACTCTAGACTCTATAACTAAGGACTCTATAGTATACGAAGGTTCTATATAACGAGTAGATAGTCTTATTAGTTTAGGAGCTTTATACTTAACTCAAGATAGCAAATACTACCTATTTACTAGTAACCCTAGTCTTACTCCTAGTTCTATACTCGACCCTTGTTCAAACCTAAAACCAGACAGTTAGCGAATCATACAGATAGACGAGCCGTTACATATAGATTATACTATAAAGTAACTAGTTATTAAAGCCGTTAAGGATACTATAGTACAAGTTCTCGTTAACTTTATTATAGACTTATATCTAAACTATAAAATACTAAAAAAGATTATTACGGACTAAGAAGTAAATCTATAAGTACTTACTATAGAAATCACGTTTAAAAAGCTTAGTTTATACTACTCTAGAACTATAGTTTACTATCCTTATACTAATAGAGCTATCGAGTCTTTAAACAAAGTTATTAGATAAGTAATTTCGAAGTACCTTATCGGTAAGACAAAGGCTAAATAGGACGAATATATCGACAAAATCCTATTCGTAGCTTAGATCCGAACCTATTCTATAACTAAGTAATCCCTATTCTCGTTACTATATAGATAATAACTATACTTTCTTATAAATAATAATACCTTAATACTACGAGACGTCTAAGTAGATAATACTAATCGATTAGCTATTCTTAAAGCTTTATATACCGAAGCCCGTAAGCTCGTTACTACAAGAGAAAAAGCAAATAAGAAATAGTAGTTAAAAACTTACGAATATATAATTTTAGAGGTAAAAAGCTTTTAAAAAAGGGAGTATATCTTACTATAGAACGAAATAAAGACTAAGTTTAACCTTAATTAGTACGGACCGTTCGTAGTAGTTAAGGAGAAGTACCTAAATACCTACTAGCTCGTAGCTATAGTTAAAGAAAAGAAAGAGGTTATTACAAGGCTAGTAAGCGGAGATAAGCTCTACTATACCTATATTAATAGTATAATAAAAAGAGGCTAGAATATACTAATAAGAAAAAAGAAGAAAAAGATCTATAGAAGTATTCTAATACTCTAACTTCTTTTTATTATATTAAAAGATATAATTATCGTAGAATAAAAAGACTTTTATCTAGATAAAACTAAAGATATTAAAGACGATATAGACTATCTAAAGCTATAAATCTAAGAACTATTTTTTTTTTTTTATTTTTCCTTTATATATTTCTTTTTATAAAATAGTAAGATTAATATTATAGATTAAAAAACTAGTTAACTTAACGTTTAATTCTACGAAAACAAACTAAAAAATAACGATAAAACTAGAACCTAACTATATTAATAATAGTACTAAGGAGTACTAGTAGGACTAGAACTAATACTACTCTCCTCGTTTATATTATTATTATTTAACCCTTAATACTTATTAACCTTTTAATCCTCTAGATACGTAACCTTTTTTTTCTTTAGCTCTTTAAGGGCTATATCTAGCCTAATCCGTTACGCCCGTAATAAGGCCTAAGCCTAAGAATTAATATTACGAAGCCTAGCCTCGTAAATTACGTCTATTATCTTATCTTTTTCTACAATAGTATTATAGAAAGTACTACTTTTAACCTTATAATCTAGATAGCTATCCTTAACTTATCGTAAGGCCTAGGAATTAAAAGTCTTAGTAACGGACTAATCTATTATTTAATCGTAAATTCGTTTAGAATACTACGTTATAGTATCTATTAAAGATAAAAAAAACTAACGTAAAGGTCTAAGAAAAGGGTTAGCGTAACTGTTAGTAGATAGAGTTAAAAAAGAGAAAAGAGATAGAGATAATAGAGGTTAAGAATACTAGATAGAGAGTAAAGTACGAAGAGAAGCTCCGTATAATAAACCTAAAGACAAAGGAACTCGAAGAGGAACTAGACCTTAAGTAGATACTATAGAAAGACTAATAGCTATAATAAAGCTAGCTATACTTCCTTAACTTATCGAACTAACGTTACTACTCTATCTTGCCTATCTTGTTTAACTAGCTAGTTGTAGAAAGATTAGTTAAGAAGGAAAGATAGCCGTAATAACTATAGAGACTAGTAAAGCTAGTAGTACTAGGGGAGGAGGAGTATTCCTAGTAATAAGGACTGTACTATAGGTAGTACTATCTATAGTAAAATAGTAGTTCGTATACTTTACTATTAATCTTATACTATTATATAGATTTAACTTAAAGTAAACTACTATATCGATAAACTAATAAATATTCCTATAAGTAATATAATTATAGTACTAGCCTAGAACCCTACAAGTATAAGCTAAGATTACTAAGATATACTTATTATAAGTAAGCTAAGGATTAAAATACTATACGATCGTAGAAAAGACTAGTCGACTAGTAGTTTAACTATTATAGAGTATACTACTTTAGTAGTAATTACGATTAAGGTTAGTTATTAGTTAGCTAGTAATAAAAGGGATCTTTATAAAAGGAGCTATTACTATAGAAGGTTAAAGTTAAAATTAAGGTTAAAATTAAAGTTTAAAGTTAAAGATTAAAATTAAAGATTATATTTTATATTCTAAGAAGGTTATAAAAAAGAATAAGTATAGTATAAAAAAAAAGGTTATATACTATACGATCTATAGAGTAAGATATATCTTAATTCTAAACCTACGATATAATTCACGAAATATTCGATGATTTATAGGGCTACTAAGTTACGGAAAAAGGTACGTAATACTACGAGCCTTATTCTAGATAATTTACTATTCTATAAGTTCTACGAATCTATAAGATTTATTCTATAAAGGAAATTTAAGGGACGAATTTACTTTAAGAAAGGGATAATATAGCTACCGGCTACCTTAGGCACCTAGTTACAGTTGCCTAGTCACCCGTAAGGTAACCTATAGCCCCTTTATATTAGAAATCTCTTCCGTAGTTACAATAGGACGCTTTTGCAACTATATCAAGAAGCATTTTCATCCAAAAAGCTGTGATACGCCACCGCTCACCTGTGTTCAACGCACAATTCTCTAGTCGCTGTATTGAAGGCATCACAGGCGAAGCCATAATGGATAATATTCAACGTAAGATCCACGATTATTTTACTAAAAATGGGATGGGACCAATTCGTCACAGCTTGCCACTTTAAGCTTGTTGTCTATTGGATAAATTTAAGAGAACTCACCCTTGATCAAGGCAGTGATCCGGCTTTGAAATTGCTGGATTTGGCCCATATCTGGTGTATTGGTGACAAATACCTTGTGGCACACTACAGAACGATGTCATGCACCTCCTCTGGACCTCCGACTGAAGCGTTAGCACCCTCAAGAACGGTAACTACGGCATGTTTAAGGCGTTTATAAACTACAACCACGAGACTCAGTTAGAAAACCACCTACAGAGGTTCGCTAGAGACATGTTGTTCAAGTTCGTTCTATACCATCATGACGATCTTGACGACGGACTTGTGACTTGCGATGCAATCCTCGACGATGTATTAGCACGTGCTCCATTGAAGAGCATAGTTGTGAGGTAATGGAACAACGGTGAAGATGAGGACGTGATCTCGGCTAACAATTACTACAGTATGTGGTTGAGAATAGATTGTGCGAGAGAGGTCACGAGGAGAGTCGTTTGAGCATTGCATTTTGAGCACTATTACGATGTTAAAGGAAAGAAAACTTAATAAAATCTATCCTTATGCGCTGGTATCACTGTGCCTACCTAGGTTGTGTTCCAGTTGGCGTAACACGTGATGCGTGTAGAGTTTCGAGATGATTAAGGCTGAAGTTGTGACCCAATATACGACCTACCCTTTTGACGACAGAGCCTCGATTTGCTCTAATTAAGTCAACCATTCCCCTCTGTCCTTTCGATACGTAGTTGAATACAGAAGTGCTGAATTTTAAACGGAGGGCAGTAGGACCTGAAAACGGCAAGGCCGTAGTCTAGACTTCGTATCACAAAATCCGCCGCTATGTGGCTTGTCAACACAACTTCACTGAAACTGGAAGAATTTTTCGGCAATGATGTTCCTCCTTACGCAATTTTATCTCATACATGGGGAACAGAGGAAGTATCCTTTCAAGACATGGATGGAGGGCGAAGCATCTGTGAAGCTGCTTCTCGAAAGCATGGCTCAATCAAAGTTATGAAGAGTGCTGCTCAGGCTGCTGCGGATGGGCATGATTATATTTGGATCGATACTTGTTGCATCGACAAAAAGAGTAGTGCCGAGCTTTCCGAGTCAATAAACTCGATGTTTCGATGGTATCACCAAGCAGTTGTATGCTACGCGTTTTTAGCGGACGTCCCACCACTCCCTGTCTATCCAGATAGCACAACTCAGTGGGAAGCACAGTTTGCATGCAGCAGATGGTTTACCAGAGGCTGGACTTTGCAGGAGCTCATTGCACCGCCGGATGTGGAGTTCTATTCCAATAAGTGGACAAGGCTTGGCTCCAAGATTGAGCTTCTACACGCCCTGCACCATATCACCGGCATAGCAAAATCCGCGTTGGCCAGCGATAAGGACATGAATGAATTCAGTGTTGCGGAAAGGATGTCATGGGCTTCAAATAGAAAAACCACAAGGATAGAAGATGAGGCTTACTGTATTATGGGAATTTTTGGTATCAATATGCCTCTGCTTTATGGCGAGGGTGGGAAAGCTTTCATGAGACTTCAGGAACACATATTACAGACATCAGATGATCATAGTCTCTTCGCCTGGACAAGGCAGTCCCCACTGAAAAATCTCGAGTGGCGGAGTCTTTTCGCAGCCTCGCCAAACGAGTTCTCTGGAGCTGGTGGCATTGTGGAGTACAAACGCTTTCGGACGGAACCTTACTCAATTACAAACCAAGGACTGCGTATTTCCCTGCCATTCGTGGAGCATCCGAACTCTATGGTAATTGTCTTCCTCAACTGCCATGACCAGAATGCTTCGCAATGTGTAGCACCAGTCGGTATCTATCTAGAGAGTTTATCGAGTTATGTTTTATCTGGGATCGTAGAGGAGTCATACACACGATTTACTGGGTGGGGAAATTGCGTAGCAACAGAGGAGATGATAGTTGGTGCAAAGTTTAAGACGTTTATAATTCCTAACAGCCCCATAGCGTGGTGCGAAAGGTGGGCAACTATTCGCAGACATGTAGATTAATCCGATTTTGCTACACAAGGAGGAGAGACACTGTGACGATGTACCGCTGGAAGCTAAAAGAAGAAAGGAAAGAGAAAAAGGAAGTGATGGTACTGCTCCTTACATACCCTAGGCAGCTCCTGAGGCTTCTCTAGTAGGTATCATTTCCCTGTCATTTAGCCATGTGATCTTGATAGCTGCTTCAATCACGTTCAGCAAAAGCTTTATATGGGAAGTAAACACTAAGTGACAAATCACAATCGCAAGATGAGTATAAAATCCAAGACTTTCCAGTCACATTAACTACTACCACTTATTCTACAATCCATCTAGTCCACATTACTCCCCCTAGTTGCAATACAATAATCAGTAAAAGTTATGCAGCATGCGCTTCCACTTAGGCCAGCTAGCAACTTCGGCTCTATACGCATTGATCTCATCCCAGTTGACGGCACGACGTCCGGTATCAACATCAATCTGGTCGATTCTCAAACCACCCTGTCGCTTCCAGATGTAACCAACGATCCAGAAGAACAGAATGACGGGAACGGTGAGCCAGGCCGAGAAGAATTGATAGGCAGTGGCGACCTTGTTGTCGTTGTTTGGTGGTAGAATGGCGCTGATGAACTGTGATGAAAATGATTAGTGGCTGTTCGATAATATTTGGGTAATGGGAAAGAGAGCTTACAGTAGCGACCAAAACGGTGAAGCAAAGGCCAAGACCGATCCAGGATCCTGTGACACCGAAGATCGACTTGAATGGGATTTCGTCGAGAGTGTGTCCTTGATAAGCCCAAGCCTTGCGGAAACGGATGTGAGACAGACAGATGGATCCCCAGGTGAAGAGAGCAGCGAGACCAGAGAGGGACAAAAACCAATTGAACACCTCTTCTCCGGTAGAATCGAATTGGATGTAAGCGAGAGCACCTGCAATCAGATGAATAGCCACAGATGGCAGAGGACGTCCAGATTTATCAACATAGGTGAAGATCTTAGGAGCGTATCCCTGTTGCGCAAGCGCAGTAAGGGTTCTTGAGCCTCCATATACGCAAGAAACTCCAATGGACAGAACTGACACCAGGATGACGGAGTTAAGGAAGTGATCGTATCCCTTCAAGCCAGCGTATTTGGCTGCCAAGACGAAAGGTGAAGCACCATCTTTGTATGGATTTCCCGAGCCGATAAGACGCTCGTCGTTCGAGGCAACCAAGAGGCCGACGAACAGGAGACCGAGAACATAGAACAGGGTGATTCGCCAAAAGACCTGTTTGATGGCACTTGGAAGTGCCTTGACAGGGTTGGCTGATTCAGCGGCAGCGAGACCGACGAGTTCGGTACCGGCAAAGGAGAATGCAGCTGTGACGAAAACAGCACAGAATCCGCGGAATCCGTTGTTGAAAGCTCCGGGATCGTGCCAAGTACGTGCTCCCCAGTACTCGTCGTAGCGACCACCAGATGGGCCGCCTCCCAGGATGAGAACCAGCGCAATGATCATGAAGGTGACTATTCCCAAGGTCAGCAATTGTCTTCATCAATCGTTGAAGTTTTCACAGTGGAATACTAACCAATGGTCATAAGCTTCAGGCAAGAAGACCAGAACTCCTCCTCTGCAAATCCAAGAGCCCCAAAAATGTTGATGATGGTGATGAGGATCCAGAAAACTGCAATCCATACTCCTACATGTACATCTCGAGCGCCAGGCCAATACTGTAACACAAGACCACAGACTGTCAATTCAAGAGGTAAAACAATGAGCCACTGAAAGTTGTTAGATTTGGGAGCTCAAATCAGGCCGAGCTGATGGAAATTCGCGCGCAAATTACTAACCTGGAAAACGTAGTTCCAACCCATGGCGAAACCCCAGGAAGGATCGATAAATCTAACGGAGTACGTATAGAAACCACCAGATACAGGGTACATAACAGCGAGTTCACCAAGAGCGTATACAACATTGAACATCATGACACCGATAATCAAGAAATCGATGAGGACAAAACCAGGGCCCTTGAAACAGAGGTTAGAAAATTAGCCGGATGAGAATAATTTAGTAATAATTACTCCGTTGACGAAAGCACCACCAGAACCGACAAAGAAACCAGCACCAATTGAACCACCTATGTTGAAGTTATTAGTCTTCGCTTAATAACAAGTTCGGATGGGATTAAACATACCGATGGCAATCATCTGAAGATGACGATGCTTCATAGAACGATCGAGTTCAACGATACCGTGACCATAACTGCGCATCTTGAATGACTCCAGGTTCAAGCCATTGCGGGTGTAGAAATTGTCATCACGGACGATATCGTGATTCACGATAATGTCACCATTGGTGTAAGTTCCATGGCCACGCTTTCCCTCGACATCATGACTGGGAAGAACGCCATCGTGAGGAGATTCCGAAGATATCTTTTCAGGAGTCAGAGTAGCTCCCTTTTCCGCCATTGTGAATTGCAGTTGTCCAAAAACGCGAAGCGAGTATTTAGACGATCGTCGAGAAACCCAAGTGCCTGTACGAGACTCAAGCTGCAAAAGAAAAAGAAGTGCGACATAGCAGAGTAATTATACCAGGTAGAGGAACTGTCAGATCCAGTAGCTGTCATCTGCTCGGGCGCTGGTCTAGCAGTCATTGGCGCATACGAGACATTTCATTGGACCAATCCATCAAAATTGGAGTCGTGAGCTATCTTTGCCCAGGAAAGAACTGCAGTGCGTAAGACAATCGCAGGTTGGAATGTGTGTTACGAACTAGGTAGTCAGATAGTTCGAGTCCATGACATTGGACGGTTCGACACTCATGGAGGCTTGACCTTCCAGAATGGTACAAAGGTGAGGCGGCTCAGAATCTACGAACATCAAGTTTCCCATCGCCAAGCGGCGGGGTTAGTCAGCCAAGCCTCTTGGAGAGCCGATTCCAGCAATCTGATTGATAGAGTGCGGCGTGACTCCTTGGCAAGCTACGCGGACCAAACGTTTTGAGGTCTTGGGAGGAAAGTCTTGGCTATTTACTGCAACCTCCCTTGAATACGCACCACACCATCTTGGGCTTGATGGGAGCATGCTTCCCGTAAGAAGCGGGGCGGGGCATCAAAATATGGGGCTAGGGGCAAGGGAAGGGAAACGGCCAAGCGTCTTATTGAGGAAGGAGCTAAGGTTTTGAGGTTTTGTAATAAGTAAAATCATTTGATGAGGTAAGGGGAGTTCTTATATTGTAATGATGATAACGTCTCGGTTACGAAATAGTGCCTCCTGATTGTGAACCCAAAGCCCAAACAGGCAGCTCGTCCGAAGGTACATCACAGGAAGCAAATAGACAGAAGCGTGCGACCACGAGTAATTCATAAGAAAAGCAAGCCACCTTATTTTCAGTTATTCATCCTTTTCGCCTCTTCAAATCTTGTTACATAACAACGGAAACTCTTTTTGCCCGCCTCTTTGTTCCCCAAACTTTATACACACAGCAACTCGTGAAAGAATAGAATGATGAGGCAAATTGCTCCCGTTGATAAGCGCGTACTAGTAGTTCTAATCTTGAATTGAGGTGATCTCTTCAACTGCGGACTCGCCGACAGCCACATGCAGAAAACATGCAGCAGCACACGATCTTCTCCATACCAATGCTTGACTTGCCTAATTGCTTCACTTGGAAGCTTGGCCTATTTGCTTGCGTTGCTTGAGATGATGAGTGACAACGGAACCCTGCGCGGAGCACATGTTGTTACTCTGAGCCGGTTCCGCTTCGACTTTCGGCTCTCTGAAGTGGTTTCGGCTATTACGTACGATTGCCGACTCAACCTCGCTTGAGATGAGTCTTTTGAATTGGTTTAGATCTGAAGTGTGGCAAGGGAAAGGAGCTCTATGTTATATATTGAAGGTACCTCTATCGGAGTGTCTTGATCATTGAGAAACATTGCCCATAAGGTCACATGGCAAGTCACTGAAGCGAGTTAGTCAAAACCTGTGAATACTAGGGATTCTTCACAAATACGGGAATGCTTGAAACAATATGTGGGTTTTTGCTCTCATGTATCTAAGAAATAGCATCTCCGACGATGTTGACTTCTTCTTCTGAGCTGTTAAATACACTGCGACGATCTCTATCTCTGTAGCTGCAACTTGAAACTTCGGCACCATTGAAAGAGTACGCGCCATTTCAGCACCTTCATAAAAAGCTCGGGCATGCAGCTTACTAAAATTGTGTCCAGTGATCTTATTACCCTTTTTTCCTCGCTTTAATCGACCTCGGGCTCTTTAATGATGGTTAGCTGCTGGCTAGTATCTCTATTCCAAGTAAAGAAGCGAGCACTCCTTGGTTAATTGAAGCAATATCCACCATCTCCCAAGTTGTCAGGGCCCAGTTCAAAAAATCATATCGCACCAGATTGGAACGCGTTTTCGACTGTCTCATCTGTCTCATATTAAAGTGATACAACTTTGAACTTGTCCTACGCCAACATATTAAGACTGTTCTCTCTCTGTGTTGCCTAGAATTAGGTTAAAACATTTTCAGAGTCAAAGAGTCATCAGTTTGAGCGACGCTTATACTCTAACCGACTTGACAGAGACAGTAGATAATCTCACACATAAGTCGAGGCAAATCTTCTAAATTAGGTACTATACGTCTCATCACATGACCGGATTCTAGCGAGATCCAAAATGGTAAGATCGGTCCAAAAGAGTGTTGAGCTGGCTATAATACAATCTTACTTTTCAGCCTCTCTACCGGAAGACTTTTTGGGGGGGTAGGGGGGGGGGATTTATTCTCTGAAGATTTCAAGCTAGTCTGTGGACGATAAAGTGATCTCCATGCTTTTATACTGCAGGATTAGTAAATGGAAATTTTACCAAAACTAATGCTTGTTGAGAACCATTTATCATAACTACTCCAAATTAAGATGATAATGGAAGAGGAACTCAAAACTTGATTGAAAAAAGAATGAGGCCGTTAGTGTAAGAAAAGAGAGCAAGAAAAGGAGTGACAGTAACTCCGTAACCAGACCAAAAGAAAGTGCCACATTTGGTAAACCTTCCGACCACAACATCGCGCGATACAAAGAATTGTTCCCACCCCCCAACACTTATCGCCAATAGTAACAATTGGACCATATTCCCAATGAATTCCTCATTGACAATCGAGATGTCGCTCGGTGTTCAAGGCAACATTTGGAGATTAGGCGAGCAGGAGACTGTTCTTGATATTTGAGAGAATGAAATCACAGTAGAGGACTTTAATCGGCATATAGAATCCCTCTGTCAAGGCATCGCCTTTATTAATGGGCTAACTAGTCATGGCCGAAGCTTCTTTTCTTTATTCTTCGTGATCAATCTAATCGGTGAGTCTTAGACCTTGCCGGAGCTCTCTCCTAACACTCATATGATCATTAAAACACACCGACATTAGGAATTGTTGCGGATAGAAGTACCAATATCGATTTTACACTCGCCACAGTTACTTGCATGCTCTCTCTCTCTCTCTCTCTCTCTGAAGTGCCCACCCCTCAGCATGTCCCTGTTCAATGGGCATATGGCTCGCTAGCCTGTGTTTACTACTTGTTTGCCTGCCCTAGCCACTCCGTCTACGGTCTGTTACCTAGCATGAATAATTGACTGCTATCCCAGCAGAATTTAGATGCGCCACCAGCGGAGAGTTCGCACACTTCAAAGCCGTCACAAAAGCCTGCGCATTGACTAATTCAGGTCAGCTCAAGATCTCCACTACTCAAAATACCACTTACTGAGTGCGCCACCAGCGTTCGTATGAGTGTTATCATTCGGATAATACGTCTTCGCAGTAGTAGGACCAAGAGCCTGCCACCGATTTACTGAGTACTTCGTATGATCTACGTATGGAATGGCTGCCGTCTGTACCGCGACCTAAAATTCCCATCAGCATATCTTTCTACCTCCCGTTTTACTACCAAAGAGCCACAGAATGAGCATCCTACATCATGAGCATATACTGCAAACGGCCAAGCACTCTGTAAGGTACTCCCCGTCCAATAATTCCTCGGCACCATCCCGCTTAGCACCGGGATCGCGCCCTTGGCTCTTACATCGACAATCATCTTCCTCAGATACCAGCCAAAACTGTGCACCGTCTCACTAGCACCCGTGCTCGTAGTCACTACCACAGAGTTGTTACCGATACCTGGGAGCGTGGCGCGGTCCGCTGTGTCAGTTGTTGGATCGCCGTCGTCGTTGTGTCCCATTTCGATGATAACATAGTCGCCGGCATTAGTAGAGGCAAGAAGGGAGGCCCAAAGCCCTTGGTTGATAAATGAACGGGTTGACCGGCCGTTACGTGCGAGGTTGGAAACGGGGATGGAAAGATAATTCCCGATGTAATAGCCCCAGCTGATGCATGTTAGTAATTATGTAACCAACAAGGACAATGAAGATGGATACCCTTGAAGATTCGTGGTTGTGGGGTCATAGTTTGCTGTTGTGCTATCTGAGCAGATGAGAACTTTTGTTGCTGCTTGCACCGCTGCCAGAAGAGACAGTGACACGAGGGAGTGTAGGATCTTCATTTTGAAAGTTTATCGCTTGAACAAACAACTTGGCGAAGAGAATAGCTATCTCCTCGATAACTCTGTCAGATCTTATATACAGCAGTGACCATGTTCAGGATCTTCAAGTTCCACCACTCCTTTCATAACCATTCGTCCGAGGAACTTGTTCTCCATGAGGCTAAAATACAATTAGACTGCGAGATCATTATGCACGAAATTAGAGTCGCAAATAATGCCTCTGACATAATATTTCGCTTCTCGTCGTACTCTCTATCTCCGCCCCTAGTTTAAACCTAATACGGTGGCCCTGATATAACAAAGCCAATTAGGGGAGAGGAGAAATTTGTATAGACCCACCATTAGGTTCAAACCGGGGTAACATCAGGTAAAACCTTCAAGCTTGCGGTCTAGCATTCGTGGAGTTGTTATTTCGCTTAGCCGTGACGCCAAACCCAATTGCGGGGAACCCTGACCTTTAACCAGATTCCCAGACTACTAAAACGGGAAATTTCAGTCCTTTCGATTTAGCCTAAGTTTCTAACTTCTCGCACTCGAATGTTTGATCAGTTCAAAAGTCGAGACGACGAAGTCAATAAATGCGGCTGGCTATATTATATTCTGGACTTGAAACAAACTAAATGTCGAGTTTCGAAAATAGTTCCACCGCTATTTTTGTAACCATTCGTCCAAAGGAACTTGCCCTTCCTAAAGCTAAAATACAAATGTATCAAACAGTCTTCAATTGCTCTACCAAGAGAACTCTGTGGCTTGAAGATATAGCGCTATTCTGACTAATCTAATATGAGGAAAGACTATTACTGTCAACAAAATAGACTACAAGATTGTCATATAGGAGAATAAAAGTTAGATTAAGTGTATTTAGTTAAAAAGCAAGAACTTAAAACACGTATAAATATGGAAATCTTGCTCAGGTTGCTCAGGTTGCTCAGGTTGCTCAGGTTAGTCAGGCGAGTTGACTAAGTTGAGGGTAATCAGCGCCTGAGCAAGAAAGTCAAGCTTCCTAACCCTATATAACGCAGATGAACCAGAAAATTGATTTATAATACCTTGTTATTGACATCCGCTTTTGTAGATTCTAACAACTCATCCATATCCTCTTAACTTCTTTGCAACAGCACGACAAATTTACCTCCTGAGAATATACCTCCCAATCCACATGTGTCATCATAACAGGTTTCTATGTTAGATGGGCAAAGTCTGGAGCAACTAGTCGTTGGAGCTCTGCTTAATCCCATCCCTAAGCTACCAAAACCCAAAGGCGGGTGGACATATCAACTTCCTAGCAAACAAACTCAGGTCAAATGCAAACTGGAAGAGTGTGAGCTAGTCGTGCAAAAGTTGTGAAATTAAAAGACGAGGGTATATAAGATCGACTTGTGGCAGAGATCTTATCATGTATTCATTAGTTCACTGGAATGTAAGTGATTGCTCTCTTTGGATACATGTGTTCATCGATCTAGTACACTGTTCAATCATAGCATCCAAGTATAATAATGATGTCGCAGGGAAGCGATGTTGAAGAACAAGGACCGTTTTCCAAAGTCTTCTAGGCGGAAGAATCAGCAAATTATTTCCGAAGATGGAGCTTTTGGGCAAATGCAACCAATGAGATCCGCGACAAACAATTCTAATACCTGAAGTAGCAGAACAAGAGCAAAAGGTAAGCTCGTGCCACCAGAGGCCGCAATTCCTGCCCGTATTGAGTGCATTGAGGAATTCTTATTCAAGTCCCGATTGGGAGGGGGCTGGCTGTCTCGATCGTTGAACATCTATCCCCACCAAGAGCAAATCCTCATTGCCGTGGACCGCTACGTCCGCTCAACGCTTGATCCAGGAAGCGCCCAAGCTTGGAAAGCTAGTCATACTAGACTCGAACCTCCCGAGGGCTCAGTAAGCAAGGTCGACAAGTAGGCTTTTCTAACGATGGAAGGCCTTACAGGCGATGAAACTGTCACCACACCTCACATGCGCACTGTTTATTATAAATACTGGGATGAGAAATCCTTACTTCCAGATATATTCGTTCTGAAATTTCAACACTTGTGGATAAAGGCCCACGATAAGTACCGCTTGTTTGATCCTCAGAAAGTTGCGGTGGAGTACAATTACGCTTATGCTTTAATATATGTATGTGGTAACATTTACAAGAGAGTGATTGTGGAAAATATGGTTGAGTTTCCTCGAACGAGTGGAGGAAGTTCTGAAGGATACGTATTCTCCCGAGTGGAATTTTACAACGGAAGCCTTTTCCTTCTCATCCAAGGTGGCTGCAAGATTTCATCTCGAGCGTAAGCAGCTCGATGGTTATTGCTATTACATAGTGAACGCCATAGAGAAATTGCAGAGAGGGGATAGGGAATGCCAAACCAGGGCAGCTCATTTGTCTCATACATTGGCAAAGCTGTTCGAAAAGTGGGACAAGGGAGAGGAAGCTCGGGAAGAGACTCATCGGACGGAATTGATATTAAGCAGAATTCAGGGTGTCGAGATGGCTCCAAAGAGTCGTCGGAGGAGAAGACGTGGAAAAAATGTGGAAGGGATAAGTAAGGATACTTAACAAAGGTCGAAAAAGAGGAACTCGTCACTGATTAAAGATGACATAAAGTTTGATTTGTGTATGGATTTCGACCTTTTCTGACTATTCTGCCTTTTTTCTCCAATAAATTGACCGTTTCAAGCGTGCCATGCTTTATCTTGTCAAAGATAATTGGGCTATGTTCAATATCAGTACAACCTCATCTATAACTCATTTCTTTCAGATCTAAGCAGGAGTTAGGGTGTTGACTTTTTTTTGTTGCAGTTGATAGAGAGAGAGATTTCTTTGAAGAGAAAGAAAGAAGCATAGGAACTATATCATCAATAAATTTTCGCTTATTGGTACTATCGCCATCAGTCATTGTTGTTTGCTATTTTCGAGTGACGAAAATGAAAGCCTAGTTTGCTCTATATACAGATTTTTAAACTCAAGCTTGGAATGAATATGGCGGTAATACGAAGAGCAAAGCTTTTGACTTTTTGCTTGTATTATACCCACAACCGATGATCATGATGATCTTGCTCCACAATCTAAACACCAGACAAATCACCAGCATGGCCGTTCCAAACCTCTCCATCTTTCTTTCCCTCAACACTCCCAGCCATCTCAAGCCCGTGCTCTGAACCAACAACCAAGCCACTTCCGCTCTTCTCTCCCAACTTCCCCTTCTCCACATACTTGCTCTCCAACCACTCCAAATAATCCGAACTTCCCCCCTTCTCCCTATCAGGCCTAGAATCCAGCCACCTCCTCTCAGTACTCGCTACAGTATCCAGTCCGACCCTATCCATCATCGCGCACACGCCCCGCTTACTCCCAAAGAAATCCTTAAACAACTCATCCACCTCTTCCGGGCCCGCAACACCCTCCTGAAGAATCTTGAGCGTCTCTCTCTTCATCGCGCCAAACAAGCGCGGGAAAATCATGCCCATGCTCTCATTCCTCACATGCAGTGGCGTGAGTCCTACTTCCTGCATACGTGCTTTCAGAAATGGGATGAGATTTGGTGCAGTGGAGCCACATGACATGAGCTCGACGCAGCGATTTGCGGGCGGGATGTAGTACAAGGTGTTGAGAACGCGCTCGCGGTGCTGGACCTCGTCGACGAGGTCGCGGGAGCGGAAACTAGCCGAGTTGGTCGCGATGATGCAATCTCTGCTCGCGGTGCGGTCAACACGGCCTAGGATAGAGGTTTTGAGCTCAAGGTCCTCGGGTAGGCAGTCAATCACCATCCAGGGTGATTGGTGAGCGAGGGTGTATGAGCAAGCATCGTGAAAGGACTTGGTGAAGTGCACCTTTCCTGGCAAGGTACCTTGGTCGGCGCAGTAGGAGGAGAGATTGTCGGCTACGAAAGACTGGGAGGAGATGAGCGCGCTGGGAGATGTGTCGTAAACGGTTACGGGTTGGCCGGTTGAGGCCCAGATGACTGCTAGACGTCGACCGAGGACGCCGGATCCGAGTATCGTGATTGGGCGTGAGAGAGGGAGAGCGGGGGCATGCCAGGTTGAGGCAAGCGGTGGAGAGGGAGCTGAATGTGGTGGGGAGACAGGTTTGCTTGAATATGCCCTGTTGTGTGATCTTGAGCTGATGACCGGAGATGTTGCATTCCGAGGACGGTGGGTTGAGGAGCAAATTTGGGGTTGGGATTTTAGGTTTGAGGGTGATGTTAGTGAAATGCCTTTCTTGGTCGGAGATGGAGGGAGGGCTGATTGGAATGCTGCAGAGAACAACAATGGTGGTAAAGGTGTTGTGGATATAGATCGGCGAAGTGCCGACGAGATGTGGCGCTCGGTAGATGAGTTGATAGCTTTTGAAAGCCGTGTAGGCGAGGCTTGGGATAGAAGACGCATCTTAGATAGAGACATGATGGAGTAGTATTCGCTTGTGGATAAATCTGCAATGGAAAGGGAGGATGTGGAATTTTAATGAAGAAATGAAGTGCTGATTGATTGATTGATCTAGCCATGCTCGGCATGCTCGCACGATCAGGTCATACCGAGATGGAACCATTCGTGCTACAATCTTTAGAGAGCTGCAAGTCGGCAGATTCCTGGGTCAGAACATATTGGCTTTCTGGCATAGAACTACATCAGGCCACTTGGTGGGGTGATATTTTGCATATTCGCTTGATTGGCGAATGAAGTTGAAGTAGATCGCATTACGCCGCTTTTGGATCGAGCTCGGCTTATCTTTGTCGGAGCCAACCTCTTCATAATTGGAACAAAAGATTGTATGACTATCTAAGCACATTACAATCTCCAGGATACTTAGAACCTGCCAAAAACAAATCAAATGCTCGATATGCTAATAGTTGCGACACATTGACAAAAGTCGTTTATCTCACCTTACTATATTCTTCATTCGACTATGATGATTTGCGTCAGCCTCGGATATGCAATTGGAATATTATTCTATCAAAAGGAAAACCTGTTGCGATCAGGATCTTATCCAAATATATGAGAAGGAATTCGACATACATTTTCTCAAGAAAAGAAATCAAGGATGAGATGAAGAGCAGGGACTTTAGTACAAACGCTAGGATCTACAGCATCATCGGCATGCAATTCGAGGTAAGACTTATCGAACAGTTATCATCTACCTTCTATAGACAGTTAACTCGAGAGCATTGAATGCAATATACAAAATAAACAGTAAAGCGCCTATCCACTGGTTACCACCAAACCACACTATGATGAGGAGTAGAAGAGCACATCCCCAGGCGCACCATACTTCAAAAGAAAGCATATGAGATGTGAGAATAGCGTTCGCATCACCTTCTCCTCCAGCTCCCAACAAGATTCCTAGGCACAATGTGAGAAGGAACACATTACTGCCTGCAATTGAGGCAACTAGCAAAGAGCTGTCACCTTCAAGACCTGCAATGATGGAGATGAACTTCTCGGGTAGAGTCGAGAAGATTGAAAGAATGGTCAAGCCAAATACCATCCCTGAGATTTGGAATGCTTCAGCTAAATTGGCGGAAGAATAGGAAAGTATAAATCCAGAGACAGCGATAGTGAGAAAACCCAGCACCATTTTGATAGTGTAGAACACAATAGTTCGAACGTGCAATCTCTCTCCAGGGTTGGTTAAACGTGGGGTGCGCAATGATCGAAAAGTGTGTGCTCTGAGGGGACCCAAGGTTGACCTCCGGCTTAGCATTAGAGGTGAATCTGAATTGAGAGCTGAAGTTGGAGTTTGGAATCGACCAAGGAGTGGGGTATCAACTGACGGTCGTATTTCATGGGCCGTCATGACGGAAATCTGAAGTGCAGCACTAGAATCTGTTGGTGACTCAACACGAATCTCGATATTGACTTCGTCATTATTCTGTGAACGAACGGCGTCCTGGCCCGATGTAGAAGTGCCTTCGATTATCATTCGGTCATCTTGTTCAACTACCGGCATAGTGAGGTATCCTTCGTAGATAGCCAGTCCCACGGCAAAGATATAGACGGCAAAGAAGACCATGTAAAACAAACCACCCGTAAAGTCCATACCATGGGTATAGTGTATGAGCAGGAAGACCGACGAAGATATGAACGATGCGCCACCGTAAAACCTTGCGCAAGAGTCAAATTTCATGGCCCCTGGATACATGATCATTGCGAGAGCGAGCCCACCAAGGATATTTCCAACAGAAGAGCCGATGATATTCCCCAGGCCTATTTGAGCTTGATTTTGGAAGATGGAGGCGACGACGATGGCAAGCTAAATGCGTGTCAGAAAGCAACAGATCAACACATTTTATTGAAAAACTACGAACCTCTTCCCATTCTGCTCCGGCGGTAACAAGATGAGCCAAGGTTGGGGAAATGCCGACTTCTTCAAGGATGATTGCAGAGTTCTCGATGAAATTGTCGGCGCCATACTGGAGTAAGAAAAGACCGGCGACGAGAGCTGAGCTATCAAATGCGACGGCTTCCCAATCCATTACGAGTAGATGAGAAGTAATTTGACATTGTCGCCTGTCTCAATGGTGAATACAGGGCTATCCTAAGCAGGAGAAGGAGTGTCAAGTATTTCCATTTTCGGCGAAATCTTGTTTAGCGAGAAGGAACGCAGGAGCAGGTATTCGCAATTTCTTACCTTATGCTCAAACTTTACACTTATGTCAGACTTGAGATTTCTACTGTCATTTCCATCCACCTCTCCAATTTCCCCCTCTTATCTTTTCTCAACTCCAATCTAGCTGGAGTTTCACTCGAGCCGAAATCATCTGTACACAACATACACCAGTATTGTCAACTGCAATACACATATAGCATGACAGAGCTACCGCATCGCGAAGAGTCTCTTAGAAGATAAAGTGTAAGCTAAGATGGCGATCGAGATATTTCAGGTCAAGTCACTTTTTTCTTCGAATCATCGGAACTAACTGCAAACTGCGCAAAGTTATCACGTTGCTAAAATTGACGGAATCTGTAAAGAACGTCACGTTCGTTCTCGCCTTCCAAGTTCGACTTGAATAATCTCAAAGAGCGGACTAAGTAAAGATGAATTGAATCATCCTTGTCTGCCTCTGTCTCGAACTTCAAAGACTTTAAGCTGACCGGAAACTCCCACGGATAAAGTGATCGACGATCTTCCTATTTCGGGAAGTTATTGCAGGCTAGAGTGTGCTGTCCGCTCAATCAGTCATCAACATTTCTTGGGTGCAATGAAAATTGATCTGGGTGTGAAGGTATGCCAACAATTTGAGTTTAAACCTTTTTTGTTTAGACCCTAACCTATTATCATTTATCGGCAGCATCATAATAACGCATAAAGCTGACTTCAGATTTTGGTATACGTCGCCTGGTTCCGAGAAATGAGTGTACATTGGAGATGCAACAAATCCAGAAGTTTATGGAGAGCAACGTCCTCGATGGTATTTCTGATGTTGATGCTGGAAGTCTCAACACAAATGGTTCATGGATTTGCACAGCACATCCCAATATTCGAACCAAGGGCACCAAAGGGGAAAGCCACTCACCTACCGGCAGCCCAGTGTGCCATGCAGATAGAGATTTCAAGACATGAATTCAAAGATGCTTGGGCACGTAGTGTCCTGATGAACCCCGCTCGATACTAAATGTAAGTACCGAGGCCACCGAGGTGCTAAAGAAAAGCTTTGGCTCCTACCCCAGATGCTACGCTTTTGCTAATATACGGTAGTGCATCTGGTGATCGGCACTGTGCAGTCATCCTCCAGGAGTTGGGTTGGAGAACAACATTATCCAAGATGTCCAATGAACGTGAACCAGTTCTCAAAGAAGGCCCACCACATTCCCAGCGAGCCGCGGCATTCTAATATCTGCCCAGGTAGCTCCTCAGAAATAAAGGCTGCTTAAGCTTCCACGGGGCAAGCTTAATGTCGATCCAAGAGCTAAGGATAAAGCTAAGCATTTGTGGCTTGTGGGGAGTTAAGCTTGTTTTAAGCCGGGACGTTTTGGTATCGAGTCTTGATATGTTGAAGCCAGGTTTCTAATGTTAGAAGAAAGATGTCCGGCTGAAACTACGAAGAAGAGGCAGATCATGATGTCTTTGCTGACCATTATGTCCTCGATAGTCTGGTCTGAGCAATGCGTTGGCTTTGCAAAAATTGTTGAGCTAATTTGGTGTTTTTACGGGAATTAGCTGACTGGAGAGATGTATATCAAGCTGACTATTTCCCTTACCTCCTTGCCTCTATTTGCGAAGTCTTCAAGAGAGCCATTTTTTCGGAATTCACATATCTCGTCAATATGAAGTACTCGACAGGAATCCTTGGCACATTTGCATTGTGCATCTCTCAAGTGACAGCCTTCCCGACTGCTGCAATTGAATATGCAGCCAAGTCAGAGAGAGATGCCATGGCAGCAGCCGACATCGCAGCAGCTGTCGCAAACCACCAGGCAAATTATCGAGCACCTGGTTTCAATGCTACCGCGCAATACGTCTCGACGCACGGTGTGCACGAATTCGTCAAGCCAAACATCGCAGGTGGTGACAACCGTGGTCCTTGTCCAGGCCTGAACGCCATGGCAAATCACGGATATATCCCACACAATGGTGTCGCCACTATCCAGCAGTTCATCGATGGCACATATGCGAGTATGTATTCTGCTGTTTTTCACCTCGAAGCACCAGCTAACAGTCCTCTTTAGCATTTGGGATGGGTAAAGACCTAGGCGGCTTCCTTGCCATATATGGTGCCATTTTTGATGGCGACTTGACCCAGTGGTCTATTGGTGGTCCAACGCCATATGTTCCAGGAATTGCTCTGCTCGGCACTCCTCAGGGGATCTCAGGATCACATAACAAGTATGAGGCTGATGTGTCGCCTACACGTCCAGACTTGTACCAATATGGCAATGCCTATAAGGTCATCGTCCCCCAATTCCAAGAGCTGTTTTCGATGCAACCGAACGCTGCCACGGCCAACTACGACCTCAGTGTTTTGACGCCATTCCGAGCCAGTCGATTCCAACAGTCTATTGATAACAACCCCTACTTCTTTAACGGACCATTCTCGGGTGTTCTCGTCCAGCCAGCAGCATACACTTTCATCTATCGCTTCATGAGCAACAAGTCCACCGAGTATCCCGAAGGCCGACTCAACCAAGATGTCTTGAAGTCCTTCTTCTCCATCACCGGCACCTCTGGCAAGTTCGTATGGACTGAAGGCTACGAGCGCATCCCTGAGAACTGGTACAAGCGCGCCATCGGAGACGAATACACTATCCCATTCTTCCTCACCGATGTCCTCGCAGCAGCAGCGCAATACCCTCAGTTCCTAAACATCGGAGGTAACACTGGCAAGACGAACACCTTCACAGGTGTTGACGTCACTAACCTCACTGGAGGTGTCTACAACGGTGCCACTCTTGCTCAAGGAAACAATCTCGAGTGTTTTGTCTTCCAGCTTTTGATCCAAGCCGGTCCTGATTTGTTAGAGCAGGTATACACCAATCCTGGTCCAGCCAATAGCAAGCTTGGCGGTGCAATTGGCGATGCTCAGGGTGGTACTATTTGCCCGCAGTTGAACAAGATCGATTATAGCCAGTTCAGCAAGTATCCTGGTGCTAAGGGCGCCATGGGGACCTTTTAGGTGTCAAGCCGGACTTGAAGGATGACAATAGTGGATGGATATATGGGTTGGTAAAGTGGTTAAGCTGGGCTGGTGGCATTGATTTGACTTCGTTTCGGTAATCTTGGGTTGATGGGAAATTTGGATTTTCCATTGGATTGATTCCGATGTCTATTTCCATCGATCTTGAGTGCTATCGTCGCGTTAGTGTTCTTGTAAATAGTTGATATGGGTGTCACTCTTTATGAAATGAATATTATTGCTGAGATATTATCCTACATACGTGGTATCGATTCATCAGTGTTGAGAGGTAAAAGCTGTCGTGGGTGAAAATAAGTCAACATGATTTCTACTTTTCCGCTTTCTACCTCAAGAGAGCCGTCTGCTGTGAAGTTGTTAGTAAGGTTCGGGCTATGAATTTGGAATTCGGAGTTTCACCGACATTGGTACCTCGTAGCTTTGGCTATTGAGGCGGCCATAGCAATAATGTTAGACAATAATCGTGTGGTTGTTAGTGGTACATACCATATTAATTTGAGGTAGAAGCATTTATAGGAGGGTAAACAGGTAGGTAGAAAAGCACAAGAAGTGAAATATATGCTCATGAAAACACATCTTTAGAATGACACGGGGAAAGAAGTCTTTGCTTGATAATGGTGATGTGATGTTTGAGAAGCGGAAAAAGGTCAGAAAGAGAAAAAGAGGGGAGCAGAGTCGGATTGGGAAGATGGTCGTCATGATATGACGAGAAGAAATGTGGAGAAGGTCGGTGACTGGTAGAACAAATTTTGCTGGACATTAGCACGTGTGTATGCGACAAAAGATTCAGAAGATGGAAACCATGAAAAGGTTCCTTCACTTCATCGCTACAGGACAAACAAACATATGCCTGTGATAAACCCAAATGCCAGGATGCGCAGCTAGTTGTTGACTACTGATGAAATCTCAATGCCATTTAGAACAGAGATAAACTAGGGTATCGACGTAAGTTTTGAAGTTAAACCAAGCGCGACACGTTGAACAGCCAAGTGCCATTCTCCCCTTCCCATAAAATTGCCTGTAATTAGCCACGCTGGGCGTGGGATGCAAAAACGATACAAGACGCAGAGTACAATGATTTTCAAATCCCGCCGAACGCCCCGAAAACACCAGCAACGCCAGGGGCCCAAGCCAAAATTTTGCCCATCGGATTTGCAATGGTATAAAGTGCCAATGTAAAACTGCGTATAGAAAATGCAATAAAATGCTTCAATCAAGAACGTGTTCACAGCTTATGAACCATTAACACGCATTCCATTTTCCTCTACCTTCTCTCCACGATCGTTGAATACCATATGGTTAAATGAATCAAAATCATTGTGGTCGACGAGCCAATCGAGATCATCCTCGTCAGGGCCAAGCTTTGACATCAATCCGGTGCCAGCTTTGGGGTATGGGGGACTTGGAGGTGTACTTTCTCTGCTTTCATCTTCAACATTCTGGGTATTCATAACGGCGTGCGAGGAACTGGGCATGAAGGATGATTGAGTTGGGTTATATGCATTGAAAGCAGGTTGGGGTGGAGGCGTAGGTGTAGCCACAGAAGGTGATGCAGATTTGCCAGGCTGTATCTTGCGGATAAAATTTATAGGAGCCGTAGGATTTGCTTCAGCACGAGTGAAGAGACCAGCCGTAGATGTCGCTGATGGTGGGAAGGGCTGCTGTGGATGGATGTTTGTACGACCTTGATATGCTGGGGACTGTCGCGTAGGAGGAATGACAGGCATAAAGACATGAGGAGGATGCGCATTCGATACTGGAGGAAAGATTGGCAAGTTAGGGTGAAGCGCCGAAGCTTGGAGCAGGAGAGAAACGAGTTGTTGGTGAGGAAGGGAGCTCAGGTATGCTCTTTTCTAGACACTATCAGACTTGTCCAACAACATTGTTAGATTGGGGGATGCTACCTCTTCTGTACTTTTTCCCTGCCAGCTTACACCCCGCACTGTCTCATATCCAGTGGGTCCTACTTGCACAGAACCGACTGGGAGAGAAGTTGGAGCTGGAGCTGAAGCCGGAGCCGCAGTTGGTGTTGGCACAGTCTTCATACCCTTCTTACGGCTACAGTCTGCACAAAACCACTGGGATTTCTCATCCTTCACCGTCTCGTCATTTATGGAGGGATCGTGGCACATTTGATGCCAGCCTAAATTACAACCGTCACAAAACACAATCATGTTGTTCTGAGGACTATGTCCTCGACCACATCTTTTGCATAGAGCTTGTTCTTGTGACCGCTTGGAAGGGGCCCTTCGCTTCGTAGATATGCTGTAGGCCTCCGGTACAAATTGTGCAGGCTTGTTTACTTGCCGTCCAGATTGTGTGATTTTGGGAAGCTGTGTCTCGACCTCGGATTCGTCAGATTCGGATTCTCCCCCCAGTTTAGACATATTCGAATCAGACTCTTCCTCCTCTTCGCTAGTGGTTTCGGCCTCTCTTGCCCGCTTCCTTTTAGTGCCAGCTCGCCCCTTGGGTTTGGCTGCCGATTTTCCCTTTGCGCTTGTTCCACCAGCATTGCTTCCTGTCGGAGTCGCAGACGTCCTAGAAGCAGATGCGCTACCCCCAGCATTTGCCCTCGCTGTCCTACTTCTGTTATTACCAATTGGAGTTGTGGGAATCTCCATATTGTGTGAGGTCTTCATGGTAGAAAGCACGTTGCGTCGCATATCCTCAAATCCAGGTGGAGTACCAGAGAGTGAAGAGAGCGACAAGGCAGAAGACACGCCCGAATTGATGCGCTTGAGGATCATTTCAGTGGCAGCGGAAAATTGAGGGACATATCGAGGGGGGGAATCGGTTGTTGGCGCGGGTTTGTTGCTTGCCCCAGCTGGAGACTTTGGAGGGTCGTTGGATGCCATGTTTGTCAACAGTGGAAACTGTAAAAGGTTGATGTAGCTTTGCGCCGGAAGTTTTCGTATCTCAGAAACCAATGTAACACTCTTGAGGGCCGTCAGAGGTCTTGAGACTGGATCTGGAGCTTGAGATCAAGCTCGACCGAGCTCAATTGGTATGTTTGTGAAGCTCCTCGGAGGAGCTAGGAAGCTCGATAATTCCTTGGTCTCGAATGAGGGATGTATATCAAAAGAGCGTATATCGATGCTCAAATATCGTGACCACTGCACACATCAATTGGCGCGTCTCGTTTTGATGGAATGAACGTCTTCGCGATGTGTTTGCAGAGCAGTTACAATGATGCACAAGTGCTGTCATGCGAGTCGAGAAGAATTCGAAGGTGGGTATCACATGACATAATGTCATGTGATATAGTGGCTAGCTCTATTTCAGGTTCCATGCAATTCATGCTTGGTGATAGCCTTCCCCCTCACAATGTTTCATTTCTAACTCTTGCCTCTTCAAGTTACCTTGTGGAAGTTGGTTATCTGTCTGGCGCTTAGAGTACGAACTCTACTTATCTACGGATTGGATGCTCATGACATCTTTTCTTACACATTAATATTCACAATTACGTTCTATTTAAGTTGTCGAGACTCTTGATGAGTCGTCCTCTAGTCTCATATACTCGGATTCGTATTGATATGAGATACTTTATAAAGGTCATGAGGAACATAATCCAAGGTGACCAACTCATTGCCTATGAAAAAAGCTATAGCTGACTTGATTCCCAGTCAGAAAGTCAAACATGATGACCAGATCAACAACTCCTTCTCATGTATTTGCCTACCACTAGTGTACTTACTTCTCCTCCTTGGAAAACCAAGCATGATTTGCAAGCTCAAGCGCTTCCGGTCGCTCTTCCGGCAGCAATTCGAGAGCTCTTCGGAGTAAATCCTCGAGGCTAATACCTTCAGCGTCGGTTATGGTCTTACCCTCCTCCTCCAAAAGCTCTTTGACAGGCTCGAGCAATAATTTCGTAATCCGCTTGGGACGATCCTGCTCTGTCTCACTACTTTTGTCATCGTTTAAATGAAGAGCCACCTGAGATCCTCCTGTTGCGATTCCTTCGGATGATATACTTTTCTCTCCGCTCTTTTCCTTCGATGAGCTGGTACCCGATCCATACTCTATCTTGTTGACCGAGCCATTGCTACTGCCGCTGCGGCTTCTGTTTTCACTATTAGGTGTGACTGCTAGCTCAGATTCGCTAGGAGAGCCAGAGGTAAATATTCCTTCTGAACCCAAGCTTTTGTTGACCAAGAATATCACATCAGCGGCTTCGCTTGTTGTTATTTCGTCCACAAGTGCAACAAGTCTGTCAGTGTTGTCTTGGTGCTGTTCAGAGAGCAGATTTTGTGATATCTTGGCCGCCTCCTCAGCTGATTTAGCAAAACTTGTAATAATGCGCTTGAATGGGGGTGACGCAACGTCTCCGTCGTGCAGTCCAATCTCCATGATGTCCTGATGAAGAGTACCTAAGATGGTTCTTGCAGGCTTGCCTCCTCCTTTTACTTCTTTATCATACCATTCTCTTCCCTTCTCCCACTCTTCCCACCACGCAGCCGGCAGCCTCCCGAGCATTTCAAAGACCTGCATGAGCATTTGATCCTTGCTAGGCGCACCGTGATATCTAAAGAGGATGGATCCTGCACGAATTTCAAAGATGGTGCATCCAAGCGCCCATATATCGGACTTGACGCTACGCGGTATTTTAAAAAGAAATTCCGGAGCACAGTATGCCTTTGGTGTCCCAATATCAGGAGAGGTTTCTGACTGAAGAAAGGCAATTCCGAAGTCAATGATCATGATGTGATCTGATATCCACTTGGGATCTACATGTTTCATACTGATATCTTTAACAGTATATCTAGGGCCTGATAAGCTTTCTGAACTTCCAGATGTTCGATGGAGGTCTTGAGTTTGGGGAACACCAAGTCTTTGGTGGATTTCATCAATTGTCCAATCGTCGATATTTGCGAGCTGAAGGAGGATATTCGCAGCAGTGAAATCTGACCAGCACCGCCAATCAGCACGGATTCAGCTTACCTGACTTTAGACGTTACATACCACCATGAACGATTCCAACATCATGAATAAACGCCAGGCCCTCAGTTGCCTGAAGTGCCACCATTCTCGCAACATCGCTCCTTAATCTTCGAGTTCCACTCTTCAATCCAGGGCATTCATTAAACTGCTTGATACTAGGTCCACCAACTTCACCCACAACGCACAGGTGATTGCCGTTGGGTCCGTTAATGAAGAAGTGATCTAGCAAGCTCATCACATATCCCTTTCCAATGTGATCACCGCTATTCCTCAGTCGTCTTAGCATCTCTACTTCTGGACAATCTTTTGAGAGTCGCGCCGCGAGAATTTTCAGCGCCACATATCTCAAGCGAACAGTATCTCTGGCAAGCCATACAGTCGCAAATCCTCCATGTCCAAGCTTATGGATCACGACATACCGGCCCTTCTTAAAAGTGTCATCGATGTGAACTGGATGAAACCCTCCTTTTCGATAGTTGAGTGTTTCAACCTTTGGGATTTTCGTCGCCATATTTTTGACGTTGCGTTTTGGGGTTGAAGCGGTTAAATGGTTCGCTTGGTGGCATGTTGGAACAGAAGGTGGCGGTAGCTTGTCTGAACCTGACAGCTGCCTTGCTACAAATATTGGAATCATTATATCAAACATGGTGACTAAGCTTTACTCGTCATGACCGCCGCTATTGGAAGCCCCAAAGTATTCAAAAAATCCTAAAATCTACAGGTGATCATTGCCTTTCGCTGCTAGAGGAGAGATCTTTGGTCCCTACCAATGGCCTGAGCCGAAAGATGACTTTAAGTCTATCGAAAATCTGCTCGATGTGCGGTTTCTCTTGGATCTGACTGATGGATTATCCTTTTGTGGTTGAAAGAACGCTGCTGGTGTGCTCGGTTCCAATTGATTCATCCCTGCTACGACACAAAAGAGCTCAATTTACAGCACCTTCTGATCTCAATCCCGCAATTCTATCTAAACTGTATCCTAGTGTATCCCTTAAGACCTCATCTGTATGCTGCCCCAAAGTTGGAGGCACGCTTCGAATGCTTGGCTTGCTTTCGCTGTACTTGACAGGCGTATTAACCATTTTGATGGGTCCACAATACTCGTGGTTCATCTCTGTTATCATATTTCGAGCAAGAACATGCTCGTGATTAAGAGTTCCTTGGATATCATTCACTGCTGAATAAGGAAGCCCTGATCCCTCGAATACCATCAACCATTCTTTAGTCGTTTTAGTTTGAGTGATGGCCTCAATCGATTCATCAAGCTCTATTCGATTGGCGACTCGTGAAGGATTGACAGCAAATTTTGGTGATGTCTTCCATTCTTGAGTCCCAAGACCATCACAAATAAGCCCAAATAGTCGATCATTGCCTCCGCCGAAGAGGATATCGCCATCTTTGGTCTTGTATGACCTATAGGGAACAATTGAAGCTGCGATGGCCGTCAATAACTCTTCAATAAAGGTAATGCGAGCAAGATTCGCTGCCACTACTTACGATGTGCAGTACCCCACCTCCCAGTATCCTTCTCACCACTAATTAGACAGCTGCTGGCGATATTTGCAAGAGTCGCGACTTGGCAATCGCTTAATGCTACGTCAATATGCTGCCCTCTACCGGTTATACCCCGAGCAATCAACGCTGCCATAATGCTATTGCTCGTGTAAAGACCAGTAGTAAGGTCGGTCACTGCTACGCCAACTTTGACTGGAGGTCCATCTCGCGAGCCGGTAATATGCATGAGCCCAAGCTCAGCTTCCACCATAACATCATATCCAGCACGATTACTATATGGCCCAGTTTGGCCATAGCCGGTTATGGAGGCATAGATCAGTCTCGGGTTCAACGCGTGCAACGTGTCATAGTCCATACTGTACTTTTTCAATGTACCTGGTAAGTAGTTCTCTACGAGAATATCACACTGCGCTGCCAACTCGTGCAGAATCTTGATACCAGAAGGATGCTGAAAGGACAGCCCAAGTGACTTCTTGTTCCTGTTCACAGCCAAAAAATACGCACTCTCGCCTACCCCTTCTTTCCCGGAGTCCGGAAGGTACTTCGCATATGGTGGGCCCCAGTGTCTAGTATCATCACCTTTCTGCGGATGTTCAATCTTTATGACTTCGGCGCTGGAAGCTGATGAGCTGTGAGCTATCAAAAGGGTGGGGGTGAAGCTTGAAGGCATAACCTTACCCCAGGTCACCAAGTATCTGTGTGCAATACGGCTACACAGAATCTGTTAGACTTGCTCGCAGATTCGCCAAAGGATCATTACACACGCCGGCCAACACTCGTGTCATATCCAGCACTTTCAAGCCTTTCAGTGGCAAGGTCATGTCATCGGCGATGTCGGCGAGGCCTCTTCGCTGAACGCGACAAATCGCCGATGGGAAACCATTGAGATTTGCGAGGTTGTGGGACGCCCGAAGAACTGTCCGGACACGAAATTGAGAGATCATCTTTATTAATTGCAGGATGCGTATCTTTCATGAAGCATCATGAAGCCGGGCAGATGTTAAATAGTGGTATTTGCTACAATACCCCACTATTGTAGCTGTACCCCGGATTCTGGATCATTGACCGAGGGCCGGTAGTGCCTGATAGTTCTGGGCCTCGGAGATCTGACCGTCACCGACGACATTTCATCATCAGCATTCCTTGCCTTGAGATTTACAGTTCTATTACGTCTTTACTTATTTTCTTTATATATGATAGATCTCAGTCTTTGACAACCCAGGTACTCAATGTTACCTCGATTGCTTTCATCACTGTGTACGCATTTCAGAAATTCTTTCCACAGGCTCATCTAGAAAACCCACGTGTCTTTGATAACAGATAGCTATGGCATGTTGAAAGACCAAATTCTTCAGCTGCTACACATGTTCAAGAAGTCGACTTAAATCCCCTGGTTCTCTTGAATTCCCAGACAGCGCCGGCCGAGACACTGGAGGTGACCTGCTGGTAACCAAGAACATTCTCGACAAAGACAAGAATCAACATTGCGCTAACTTCTCTCAGCCTCTGTCCTTCCATCGTCAGGGTATCATTTAGAAGTCCGAGACCGAAGGCTGCTTCTTGGAGCTTGATATGCACAATTGGTGGCTATAATATAACTTTCATCAGCAATAGCAATTTCAGGTTTTTATCAAGGCTCGTAGCTCACCCGATCGGCTCTGGTAGTATCTCCTCTGCACCATTGCTTCAAGTACTCTTCCAGGACTGCTAGACTTGGTCCATGACTACCTTGAACTACCACCTTTCGATTGCCCTCTTGTCTGACAACCAACCAATATGGTGGCCTCTTGGTCAACTCCTCTGGTCGTTGGATTGTTGATACTGTTGGTAGATCATCTTCGCCCCCCGCGCTTCTCAAAGGGACGCCGCTTATGCCCACTGGCTTCTGCTCAAGAACAGCCCACTCATCCGGATCATCAGATTCAGGAGGAACAGCAGCTCCTATGACAGGAGATGCTGTGAATATTTTCTGAAGATCTGTTGCGAACCCAGCCAACATGTGTTGCTTCGAGGGAAGACCACATGAAGGTAAGCTGATCACGAAGACACATTTGCTTGAGCTCCATCTCGTGATAGGCCTCTTTGAAGTTGCTGACACCTAAATCCTATTAACTTCTGTCTCCAAATTGTCACCAAGGGCACATACCTCAAGCACAAGGTTTAATGCTGATCTGGTTCTCAGCTCTTCGAGCAATTTCTCAACATTCTCCTCATTCTCTTGTACTTCAAGCCATGTTTGAAAAGCATTGCACCATGTAATTATGGTGTCCGCAATGCCTGGGACAAAAAGTGAGTTATCAGGATAGTAGGCCTGTAAACTCTTCCACAACATCGCCCATTCTGGATCGAGGTTGACTGAGTACCCCAAAGTTTCCTTTAGAGAGGCAAGCTTCAAGGCCAAAGGTGATGTCTCGGCTGCAATATAATCCCGCACATTTTGACGGATGCGAGTTGGTCTGTTTCGGTAAGTCAGGTCAATTGTACTACAAGCTAGATTCGGGTAACACTTACAGAGTTGCCATTATTTTCTTTGCTTCTTGTGCGTTGATCCTGCAAGTTTTTGTGTCTTGCGATGCGTTAATCCTTAATTTTATAAGAAATGCTCGCACGTTGCACTTAGTCGTACTCGGTGAAAGTTACATCAGATGATTGTGGATGTTGGTTCGGGCAGATATTGCGGCCGTTCGATTCAGCTCCGCGAGGTTGCACATATTGGCTGAACGCCGCTTGAACGCCACCCATCCTTCAATGTTTCGCAACCTCTGATTTTTGTTTTTTCCCCTTCCAACCAAATCTGCCTCACTGAACACGCCGAGCCATTTCGGGACTCCGGAGTCTGCCATATGTTTTAGATCATTGGGAGTTCCTGCATTAGGCTGCAAGCAAGCATTTGTTGTCGATGCGGGGAGGGGAGAGGGGTAAGTTTACCTTCTCCTTGCGGGCACATTTAAGCTGTCGGCAAGGGGAACAGGGGTTCACTAGACGAGTGGTTCATCAGACGAGGCGTTCAATAGACGCCACGAATTGCTCCAGAATGACTAGTGAGGGGTGAAGCTCCTGTCAAAGCGGATTTGATCTATTCAGATGAGTGGTGAAGGATTGGTGTAAGTCAAAGGAACGTGTCACAGAAATGTATAAATGTATGGGATTTCCGGTCAAGAGCAACATTCACTGTCATCAGCTCTCAATACCTTCCCTCTTTACTTCAAAGCATTTCATCACATTTCAATTCTACCATTTCAAAGTCCATCATGTCTCTCATCAAGCCCTTAGCAGAGAAGCTTCCTCTTGCTGCTCGCAAGAATGGTATGTTGTGCTATATCCAGGCGCTGAGCATTGCTGACCCAAACTTAGTTCGTGATGAGTGGGAGACCCCAAAGGCAAAGCTTGAAGCCAAAATGCTTGACCTCACCAGCGTGCCATGGACTTTCGAAGTCAACCCTCTCGAAGTCTGGCCATACGCTGCAGAGGGTAGTTATGGTCATGGCTCGCTTGGTGCCTGCATACATGCGTACGTTTCCGTCTCATACATCAATCCACTTCTTTCGCTCAGATACTTTCATCTCTGTCATTTTTGATCCACATCACTGACACCCCATAGATATTTCGAGGCCTTCGTTGACAACTTCTCCTACTTCCTCTCTACGCACAAGGAAGCCGGTGTGCAGGAAATAAACTCCGTCTGTCCCTCGCATACCATCGCCCTCGTCCCCTCCGAGAAATTCTCCTACTCAGGCTGCTACGTCGCCGACGGCAAACTAAACCTGTGCTTCCACCCCAACAACCTCGGCTCAAATATCAACTACGTCGGACAAGAGCTGACCGTCGCCCTGTCTACTGCCCCTCAACCTGCTGGTGCATCCACTCTCTCTTACATGGCTCGCCATTCCATCAAACAAGACTACGAGCCCAAGATTGACGCCCTCCTTGCAAAAGCCCGCGCGCAGCTGCACAACGAGAAGTTCACCCTCGAGCCGTGCTTTGAGACCCTCGGCACGATGCTCAAGAACGGTGGGAAGGATGTCCGTGACGACTGGGAGTCCAACCTCGGCAGCTTTGCGCTGAGCTACTTTGAGTCGTTCGTGGACCAGCTCGAGCGCGAGAAGTTTGGAGATGATGATATGCTGCGCGAGGGACTCGAGGAGATGGTTGAGAAGCACGTGTGTAAGTTAAATATTGTGGAGAAACTGGCGGGTGGCAGCGGGTATAATGAGATTCTGATCGTCGAGGGCGAGTTGGTTATTCAGACTACACCTGGGAACTGGGGCACGAATATCCATTATGCTGCTGAGAAGCTAGTTGCCATTCTGTAGGTTGGCCTTGGGTTCTGGGGGGTCATTTGGTGTCGTAGAAAGGTCGTATTGTTGTTACCAGAGGACGGATGAATAGAACTTTACTGGAGCAAAATCAAGGTTTTCGATTCGGAGTTCAACTTCGTTTATGTGTCTTTGCACTTAGCTCGTTCAAAGGTATTGCTAATTGGCAAACCTGTGTGACAGTTTCATCTCATCTATTCTGAACTTGATGTCTATAACTCTTCCAATTGCTTCCCATAGCTCAACTCAATCACCGCAAACTTTACACACAGTCTACTTATCTTCGCATAGATGAAGATCGACCATTGATTTCAAGCAAGGCTGCCTTGTTTAACATTCCCTTGAGACGCGAAAGACAAGAGAAGAGATTTACATTCCGAGTTTCAACTTCGACTGAAAACCTCTATTGCACTCCATCACCCCCATCTTCTCTCTCCTCCACTACAGCCCTCCGCCTGAAACTTCCCCCTTCATTTACAAATCCCAAGATCCCACTCAGCAAACAACCCACCACGATAAGCAAGGCCAAACTACCGAAATGTGCACTCTCGGGTGGCGTTTCTCGTCGCTCTTGCTCCTGCTGGGAAACTCGTGACGAGTCTGCCGTTGCCGTTGCTGGTTTTGGCTTTGACTTTGATGTCTGGGTGGGATGCTGGTTGATACGCATGTCTGGATGGGTGTGATTGCGAATAGGAGAATGTGTTATGCTCTTTAGATGATTAGCGTTGAGGGGGCAGGTATCCTTCACTTTCATGTCTGAGCAATATCTCGAGGAGACCGGGGACCGTCAGTGGAGGATAGTGCGTTTTGACGTGATGGGTGTTGTGTATGATGATGATCGAAACCAGGACTTCTGGGCGAGTGCCCCTATCCGTGCTGTGAGGGGTGCCATCCTGAGCTGTGTAATGTGTGTGCTGGGCTGGGGTGAGATGAAGTCTTGTTATGTACGTTGGTGATATTCTTTCCAGGTTTGGGTGGATGAATATGACTAAGGCGGACGACGATGTGGACTCCTTTGGTCGTGATACGTATCGAGAGAGGAGTCGGGACGGGGTATGAATGTAAAGCGACCTTTAAAGCGCTAGCTCAGTCGTTTGCGGGGAACCACTTTTCTAGCAGAGCTGGGCCATCGAATATCCTACCTGAGAAGTCTACGCCTAAGGTCAGGCTAGAATCAGACTAGGCGTTTCGAAACATGGCATTTTGTCTCTACTAAGTGACAACTCTTAGACGTAAAATAGGCACAAAGATCCCTGCAAATTTGCTACGATTTGTTGCACCTTGATTATTGGTCGGTATTAACCTGATCTTACCAACCTCACGTTCAAGTTGCAAAATTTAAAACATCGCTATGTTAACTTTGGCAAATTTGACAGCGAATACCGAGTTTGAACTGTCTGTATTCAAGTATTTAGTCAATCTTCTTTTCGCAAAGCGCTCCTGAGCAGATGGCTATATATTTACCAGAAAGCTGAGATATAATGTGGGGAAATAAGCACAGCTTGACCGTTGATAATCATTCTTTAGCGTGTCTATAAAGATTGGTATACTGAACTTAGGCATTTCAGATTTGGTCAGACCGCCGTAATAATTAGATTGAGCAATATTCAGCTCTGTATAAATATTTATCAGCAAAACCTACTACCACGCTACCACAATTTATTTCATATCTCTACATCATTGAACTCAACTCATCAACCGAATCTGCACAATAACTTGAATCTTCACTGCCGTCATGGTTAAATAGCCTTGCCAATAGCTTGGTGTCTCGCTCGCTAAGCGAGGTGGAATAAAGAAGACTGTTAACAAACTATTCAGGCTGGGCGTATGAATGTCTTGAGGTTCTGAGACTTGATATCATTTTCGACAATTTTATTCTTAAGACAACGAACAATAGTGGTGAGGGGGAATTCGGAACACCCAACAAGCCAATAAGTCTCAGACGTTAGCAGACGACAAGCCTCATTGCGTCATTGAAATCTCAAAGCCGACAATGAGTGACAGGAATTTAGTTTAAAGCAAAGCATATCTCTAAGATACATCGACTTCGAGTGAACTTCCCAACCCTCTGTCTTTGATAATTCTTTTCCTCAACGCATCAATAGCAATCATGGTTGCATAATCTCAACACAGCACAAAAAGAAATGTCGCAAACCAAACATCTATCCAAGATCCGAGGAAGCAATACTATGGAATACCATTTTCACTCTTAGATTTGCTGGGACACTAGTTCTGGACAGTTTGTATTATGGTCCTTACTGGGGAAGACAACTTCGACATCCAACATCGGTCCCTCTCTACTTGGCCTTCGCATGCGTACTCCTCAATATTATACAATATATCCGAGGATATTGCTTTGGATATGTTGGAGCACGGGGTTCAAGCCCAGAGGATCGTTTAAATTGTGTCAAACAGAACGTTTGACTGTGGGTTGATTGCACGACACCCCTCTCAAAGACTAAAGAGGAAAAGGCAAAGAAATGCATCTCTTATCAACGGGAAATCGCTCGATACATCTCCAATCCCAGCGCTAGCATTCCACACAAAGTTTCCAAATTCTGCTAAATATCCATGGCGCCTGTCCACCTGTATCTCTATTATGTTGCTGCGAGACTTTTGAACATCGGCATCGTGGAAAGATTCGTCAAGCCACATCCAGCATGGCCGAAATTTGCACCAAGCGCGAGTCTTCTTATGGTGGTATTCGGTGCCTTCGTTTTCATATTGGTAGTATGGGAGACAAACTCTGAGTATGCTTGGTCATGTAGAGGTATGGGAATGAGGTTAAGGATGAACCCTTTACTACGATCGATAAGAAAAGATTGCTTCTTGCAGGATGCACAGTCTGCAGAGACATCACGAGAGAAAATAATATGATGGATCGAAAGCCTGAGCAGAAGCGGTACATATGACGAAAGGGTGCTCAAGGATGAAAATGAGAAAGTCCAAGAAATCCTCAAGAAGACGTTTTTCTGAATATTGCAGAGGAGTTGTTATAAGCAATATATCTGAGTGCTAATCAACTGTAATGAGTTATCTCGGCGCTCTAAATGAGAAGCTTAGTTACCTCAAAGAAGTCTGAATCAATTCGTCTTAGTTAAAAGCAATCGCGGGTGGATGTTTGGAATTTATTGCATTGGTGAGAAGTATATAAGGAGGAGTAGGCCCGAGTAGCATAAGCCATAATCACGACCGCAGAGAACTCAGGGAAGCGATTACAATTCAACAAAAAGTTCCGATTCAGGGTCCCAGTAGGCATCTGAATTTTTAGAAAGTCTTTGATAACGGAAACTAATATCTGCTTTCTAGTAGAGTCACCTAGTGTAGGGCGGTCAAAGCGAGGTGCCCTCAACTACGCAAGGTCGAACTTAGGAACGGGAGTAGAAAAAGGTTGGCTAACCTTTTCCACGATACAAACGCTATCCAATCAGTAGTAGCGAAAAGAGGAGAATTTCTCAAGAAAAGTTTGATGGTACGTGGCTGCTCGGCTTGGATCATTGAGATTGTCTTTAGCATCCCGCCTGACCTGATGGGTTGTGGATTTGGATGCACGAAAATCCGAAAGTATATCCTATCATAGCGCATTTAGATTCTCACAGCTCTTTATTAGATGCACAAGAGTGATACGGGTTCCTGGGCTATCACTTACTGGTGAACTAATGTCTGACAATTGATCTTAGTAGACATCATTCCCTTCATTGATCTAGGAGACTATTTCGCTTACCAGGAATCTGGTCATATTATGGTCTGGAATGATTCGTAGATTTCGAACAATCATTTCGCCTGAAATCTGATTCATTGTAGCTAACATGATATTATCGTTATCAAGATCAATGTTGCCACCACAATACAGCCTTAAACTTGATACACTTGGCATATTGTGCACATGGATTTGAAGAAAAAAAACAATGCCTACCTAGACATAAGGTACAATAACATAGATTAACGTATTAACTAATGAACAATCAACTTTTATATGACTGTTCCATCTTTTGTTTTTCATGCCGGTGAGGCTTGCTTTAGTTTTTCCTTTCTGATACTACCTTAAGGTATGGCAGCGACCAATTGGACACACCACGTGATCAATAACTCAACCATTGTCTACACTGTTGTTCATAACGTCATCATCCAAAGATCTCACCACCTCAGTACTACTCCATCTCTCTCCCAACCAAGATGATGGTGAGCAATTGTATTCCAATTTGTGAATTCAATTGATCAAAAGTCCTAGGTGAAGACAGATCAACCTCCAAAGGTCGATATTCTTATTCTTGGAGCAGGATGGACCTCGACCTTTCTCATACCGGTCCTTGAGAAAGAAGGGCTGACATACGCTGCCACAACAACCACCGGTCGTGATGGCACATACAAATTCAAGTTCGCCCACGATGCTGATGGAGAAGAAGGATATACAGGTAATCCACAGCAATACGCAGCCCTTCCAGTCGCCACAACCATCCTGATCACGTTTCCGCTGCGAGGAGAATCGGAAAGTTCGCATCTCGTCCGGTCGTATGTCCATACGCATGGCGAGAGCAATGCACCTTTCCAATGGATTCAGCTGGGAAGTACTGGTATTTGGTCAGTTCCAGGTCAAGAGACGTGGGTCACGAGACATTCAAAGTATGACAAGACGGATGCACGTGCGATTGCTGAGGATGATTTGATTTCTTTGGGAGGTTGTGTGCTTGATCTTTCTGGTCTGTGGGGTGGACAGAGACAGGTGAAGCACTGGTTTGATAGGGTTGCAAAGACAAAGGAGCAGCTGAGTGAGAAGAAGGCTTTGCATATGATCCACGGCGAGGATGTCTCGAGAGCAATAGTCGCTGTGCATGGCAAATTTAAACACGCAGCGGGACAGAGATGGGTGAGCTTGGCCTTACTTGCTGACTTACTTGCTGATGATTGTGATGCTGATTGCCAATAGATGCTTACAGATCTTGTGGTTTACGACTGGTGGCTTTTAATACTCGACTACGGGGCACAGTTGGATCGTGAGAATGGAAATGATGACAGAGAAACGACGCAAATGAAGTGGGTTGGCGAGCTGATGGTTGAGCAGAATGTTAGGGCTCTGCCACGATCTATGGAGCAATTAGGTCGCGCCTACGATACCAGGGAGTTCTGGACGACATTTGGACTCATGCCTGTACATGCCAGGGTCTAGATGAACTTAGTATAACAATTATCAGTACATTCTCTCAGTTTCTTCAAATACTTCTGTTCTTTCAATTCCCTTTTATTTCGGCTAAAGCCTCTCTTTAATAGCAGAAGTATGCTAAGTAGGTTTGAACACTGGAGCCGCATCACGCATGCAATTCAAAATCTGCTCACTGCAAGATGGTCGCTATGAGAGCAAATTATGTGTATATTTGGTTGCGGGACATTATCTTAATATTGATTACAAATTCAAAGGATGAAGATCTCACTCATCCTGGCAGCTTTGATAAACGGCTTCGAGTCCTTCTCATCGAACTCGGCCACCCCAATACGCGTATAGTTATTATTTTGCTTGCAACTTAAGACCAGTGCGAATTTTGTCGTAATAAATGCAGCTGTGCAGGGGAACTTCTGCTCAATGTCGAATGAAATCTTGCATGGGACAGAAGTCGGCGCCGACGAAAAAGGTGCACTCACTTTCAAACTAGAGAACATCTTACTCAGGGCGCCCTTCTTCTCAGTGGCAGGCTTGTCGGTATATCTTTTTCCGTCGTAGAAAGAACCGATCACTGGGCGTAGAACTGCTGAGACGCGATAATCTTTCGAGATAGTACTTGATCCTGAAGCACTGGGAAGATGAAGGTCGCCAATAATGGTCTGCAGCTTTTGTTAGTCCACGCGCTCTTCTGAAAGATTCTTATACACTTGCATGAAAGCTCACGAATGCAGTCTTCACCCGTCCAAACTTGTAATCTCCGTACGGGGTACAACCAAAATGCACAGCATTTGCAACCACACTCTTCACATCTGCCTCGGAAATTGTCATCCACAGAGACTGAAATTCAATCTCTCCATCTACAGCTGCCCACGACCAGCTCGGTGCCCTATACTCTTTTGGTAAAACCAGTTCTGCTCGCTTCGCGCTGGGAAGTGCATGATCATGTGCCTCATCATTACACATGTGATGTGGAATAAATACCTTTGCCTTCCAACACAGCCCATTCAACAAGTTGCTCTTCCATACCCCAGCACAGTACTCGTCATTCGTTCGCTCTGCCACGATTTGCGCGAGACCGGAGATGGCTACCAATTTATCGTGTGGTACTGTCAGGTTACGGGTGGAGAATAGCTCGATCAGTCGCAACCATTCGTCGGCTGTGTATTGCGACTCCGCACGTTGCACATTCGAGGCGACAACAACTGCTTTCTTGCGAGACTCCACAAGCGTAGAAACTTGAGGGAATTTGCGCTGCAGCATGCTCCCGTCTTCACCGAGAACAATGTTCTGACATTCCCAATACATCTGTCCTTGACTGTAATGCAGAGTTCGTGGTGAGAGGAGCCTTTCCTGCAACACCCAGCCGCGACTACTCAGTGGCTCGGTCCTCAAAGGATCGAAGTTTGTGCCGAAGTTGAAGATGCCGTAACGCCTCTGGCTGTTTTCGATTGAGGGTGGCATCCATTCGTTGGTGATGTAATATTTCCTGTCGCCGATACCATGCATCGAAAACGCTACAGCATAGTTGTAGCTGTCCATTTCGGCACCTATTGTCTCTTTGGGGATCACCATCGGTATTGCGTTCGCTACTGTTGGACGACCTGTGCATATCACGTCTGGAGAGACGAATGGAAACGGCTTTTCCTTTGTTATTGAGGGAAAGCATCCATCTTCATCATCTGATGAGTGGAGTGCTGATATCGTAAGGTAGGAATCCATGTACACGCTTGACATTTTCGCAGCCTCCATTTCCCAATCTTCTGGATCATCTTGCACAATGCACAGCGAGTCGATCCATAAGTACTCAACCTTCAGAGCCCTACAAACTTGGATGGCCTCCTTGAATGTTTTTGGGAGGTCTTCAAGCCCAATGCCTGCAGTGAGAGTTTTGAGGTTGGCCTTCGTGAGAGTTAGACGGTGAGATTTTCCCCAGCTGTGGCTTAGAGCAATATAGCGACCAGGCCGACCTCCAGTCTCCACTAAGTGAACTTGACCTGATGGGCCATTGACACCAAGGACGCGTGTTGGAAGAATGGGCCCATTGCCCACCAGAATTCCAGGTGCTAAACATTGATGATGCTTATCGCATATACTAAGCCAAGACCTCACCTGGCTCATGGCTTTCTCAGACGAGAGATCTGAAGTCCTGATTCGACCTGGGATGCAAAATGATATCGCACTATCTGACTATAGTCAGTGTCACCAATCCTACAGATATCCTGAAGTCCTGAAGTCAACGCACCATGCTCCGTTCTAAATCTCAGGTACGAGCCCGCCAAAAACCATTCGTCAGGCTTATTCCCCAACGCATCTCTAATCTCAGGACTCGTTCCTAATCTCACCCCCAAACCCACTAGCATTAAAGTCCTTTCCTGTCCCTGAAACGGCGACATATACCAGTTCCCAAACAAATACACACCCACCTTCTCCGGCTCTGTCGTTAAAGTAGTGGGATGCACCCATTCCAACTCGCTCAAATCAGCTGCAATATCATCCGGCGAATGGCTGACCATGGCACCGTTATCCATCGCCTTGAACATGCCTCCAAGTCCATAATTGCTCGCCGCTGCTTGCACCGTTACTTCCACATCGTTAATCATGCGCTTAGGGTGGAATGTCATCATCCCGCCACGATTAGCGAGTGTTCGACCGGCAGCTACCCAGATCTGGTAGCACAGTGCACAGGTGAGGGAGGATTGCTCGAGCAGAGTGATGTTGGGCTGGTGCGGAATGCCGGGCTCGAGCTCCCAAGGGATGTCTCGGGAGATGAGGTCATTCATGAGGTTGAGGCAGAGCTCGCATAGTTGGTTTGGAGCTGGGATGCTCATTGTGAGTGATACTGGTGAATGTTGAACGTGCGTGTGTCGTGAATCTCTGGAGATGCCTCTCAGGCCCATTTAGTGGTTTATGAGATGATGTTGCCGATCTATCGATCTGAGAGGGAGAGTCAAACAAGCTGGGAGTTGTGGCTTGGTGGCGTTGAAGTCATTGTCTGAGTGGTTCAATCTGCCATTCCAGACTTTCTTTTGGAGCAAGTCCGGCGACTTCATTCTCAAGGTAGATTTTGACATTCATCACGTCCAAAGGCAACAAGACTCGTGATGTCACAGCTGATGAGCCGCAGTCCAGCCAAAGAATCGTACTTCAAGACTTCTGGAATTATCCATTCAATTGTGCACAGGATATGAGTTAACTCCGAAGCGACGCAGCAACTCAGACCTCTCCCACGATGCGAACATAAAGCTCAAGTCCGTCTCATACTTATCGAAGATTTCAAGCCCAAGTGACCAAAGAAAATACCAACGGGGTTCCTAAGGATTCAATTCCCCTACGGCAGAATCCTCTCCTGGTGCCCAAAATAGCAAACCTGAATCATCAGAGAGCCAGCCGTCACATGACACATCAGCTGAACAGCCTCAACTCAGGCACATTCCCTCGCCAAGACGTTGCCTGAAGACTCATTGGCTCGTTTTATTTTCGTTTGCTAACAACGAGGGAGCCGAAGCACGATGTCGGAGTTTGGGCTTTTGCGCAGTTCAAAACATGTACAGTTAAACTTCATGGCTTGGAGTTACGGATCCTTAAGTAGTAAATCGGATGTTGTATACGGTAGAGTGTTAAGGCCTCCAGGATTTGGACTTGGTGATGAGTATATTTAGATTTCTAGAGGCTTAAGAATCGGCATACTTTGGCTTTGGATAGGTAGATGAGCAGATAAGTGCCTGGAGGCTCGAGGCTTGTATTAGTTTGGGCTTGTTTTTGTGGTGTTGAATTGATATTATGATGGTTGATAACGAGAAATCTTGTGTATAAGTACTCAATGTTTTCCTTACTTTGACATCATACTCTAAGCTCAATTCCAATTTCAATTTCAACTTGACCCTGAGTACATAACCTCTCAGTCAAAATACAGATTCAATCATCCTCGCTAATCTCACCACCAAACCAATTTCCCTAGTCTCCCAAAAATGGCCATCTTCACAATCTACCTCCTCACTCTTCTCACAGCAGTGTCTACACATGCACTTCCAGATTCAAATCTCGCCATCGAGATTCGAACACTTAACACTCGCGCTGCAGCAGCAGGAGGATGGGCCCTCCTAACCCCCACCTGTCCAACCACTGCCAAAACATGCGAGAATTTCTGCTGCCCCTTCGAACTTGAATGTGTCCGCAACGGCAACGGGAATCATTGCTGCCCCGCAGGTTCGTGTTCTTCCCCCTTGCATCCCCTCTTCTCTCCTTCCCTCCAACTCCAAACCGAGAGCTAACACACCACAAGGCACAAATTGTCTAGCAGCCTACCAGTCCTCCCCTCAATGCGCAGACGACTCCTGGTCATTATGGAAAGCAAAGAATGATGCCACACATGGTTTTTTCTGCTGTCTACCAGGCCAAATTGGGACGAACGCCGGGACGTGCGTCACTGCTAATACGCCTGTTGTATCGTCTCTTTCTGCTTCGCTTGTAAGTGATCAGCTTCTCCTTCGCACAATTGATTAGACACACTGACCCTTTATGAAGATCGCGGCAGCGACAGGAACAGCAGCACCTGCGCCGGCATCCTCTTCCTCAGCGAAAGTTTCAGCATCTACTGCGATCACCACGGCGTCATCGAAGATAACGAGTATTACAACTTCAGTGTCGTCTGACGCGTCAACGTTGACAGCTTCGGTCTCAATTGGCACGCAGACTTCTGTCTCTTCCACACCTCAACAGACTGTGAAGGCTGGTGCTGGCGCGAGATCTGCTAGTTTGGTTGCACCGCTGGCTTATGTTGGTGTGCTGACTGGGGTTGTTGCCGTTATTTTCTAAGGGCCAAGAGAGAGTATTGATGGGGGGGCTTGTTTGCGATGATTTATGATTCACGATGACTGGAGGGATGACTAGATGACTCGATGGCTTGTCGATTGATTTTGGGTAAGACAGATTTGAAGGCGATGTTTCTAGTTTGTGGTTAGTGGCTTGCTTCTCTAGTTTGCGTGACGAATTATGATTTATTGCAGGGATGAGCGTTCTTGATATTTCAATTCTCAATGTTCAGAAATGTGGCGAGCTTAAATCAACGCTCATAATTCGATATCATGGTGTTGGATTTGGGATATCGCTTAGTTGTAATGCTCCATTTTCAGTATTAAAATTCACTTAGCAAAAACAATATTTGAAACTAAGGTAGCAGTTGGGAAGAGTCTCGGTAGGTCAGAATCTCAGAGCACTCTTAATAAACGGTGAGATATCCAAAGTCTGCTCCAGATCCAGATATGTTACTCATATTGAATCAATCACATGAACGAAAGTAGTGAGTAATGGTACAGTATGAGACAGCTACCTTAACAACGGAATAAGAAACTAAGGTAGATCTACAACGCACGCGCGTGAATCAAATCAAGCTCCATGACTTCGATCCAGATTGAGTAACACGATCGAAGTTCCACTTCCGTGACTTTCCACCGGCGACAGTCTCATTCGTTCCACCATTCGTCTCACTTGCACCATTCATACCATTTGCGGTCCCATTCGACGCTTCACCCACAACACCATTCGTATGCTCCTCGGCATTTTCTTCTTCCTCGTCATCAGCGCTATCATCAAAATAATCCCTCTCCGGCTCCCCCCTCGCTGGTTTCCTTCTGAACCACGAGAAGATATTGAGTCTCTGGATAGGATCATATGGCTCCTCGCCTCCAAGCCTTGGCATATTCCTCGCATCAATGATGCCCGCGCGCTTCATTTGCACGACGGATGGATGAATGGCTGCGTTCAGCGGGATGTCGCGGCGACTTCCGAGGTTGGGAGGCCAGTAGCGTGGTGTCCATTTGCCGTCTTTGAGGTCGTAATGTGCTATTGGAAGGCATTCTGTGAGGGAAGCGACGTCAATTGATCGCCGTCGTGAAAAGAAAGAAGACAGAGATGTTTGAGGTAGTTGAAGAGAGGCAACTTGAAGAGGAAGGTAACTTGAAGAGGAAGGTAAATTGGATACATACCAACGATCCACCACGACAGCACGCCGAAAAAGCTTGCGCCATGGCCGAAGGCAAGAGGGTCGTGAATCAGGCGGGAGATGGGGTTGGCTTTGGCTTTCTTGAGGTCCATCAGGATGCGCTTGAGTGCTATGACACTTTCGAGTTTGTCTTCGTGCTGCTCCATATGATCTACTTTTGTCTTTTGCCAAGCTAGAACATTTTCCTTTGGAGCGCGTTAACATTCATAATATGTGAGAGATGAGTTAAATCTTACAGTGTCGGGTAAAGAGAGGACTTCTTCGACCATCCATTTCAACGGAATGTCAGAGAGCAGGTACTTGGCGCCCTGGCAATGCCACCCACCACCCACATCACCATGATTACCCGCAAAGTAAACCTCCTTGATATCGCTCTTCGACGCAGCTGTAGGATCCATCAAGAACAGCGCAGGCTTAAACCTCAACCTCCGCTCATGAATCGACACAGCATGGCGGATGTGCGTCGCAGGCGGCATCGGAATGTATGGCGATGCTTTCCTCGTCAACAAGGGAATCTGAAACTGTGAAACGCTATTGACGCAGTCAAAAAGTCCCAGAAAATGCACCGTGATATGCTCCCTGCAGAAAGTGTCCTTGAAACGATGCATGAAGTCCCTGAACTTATCATCCTCGCCCCTCGTGTGCTGGAAATCACTGAATGTGCTCCATGCAAATTTGATCATTTCTTCGTTTCCCTGCGACAGAAGACCAATGTTGAAGACCATCTCGGCCAGGAACCTAGCCGTGTATGCTCCTCGTGAGAAGCCGAAGATAAAGATCTTGTCCCCAGGCTTGTAGAATCGCATTAGAAATGTATACCCTGCTAGCACATGGTGCACGAACGAGGTACCGAAGCCCGCATCAGTGGCTTCGTACACGAAGTTCTTGAGTCGTGTGAAGATGTTGCCGATTGAGAAGTTGGAGATTTGCCCTTGTACGTAGCTGCCTATGCCAGCTGTGTTGGGAGAGGGTTAGCATCCAGTGGTGTGCAACTAACATAGAGTAGAGAATATTTTTAGATTTGACAATGTGCAATCTGCACATAGTAGATAAGTTTCCATGAACTTACGTTGATAATAGTGATATTGATCAGGAGCTCGCCTATCTAGCATTTCATAGATTTTGACAATGTTGGTGTCAGTCTCACGTCCACGAAACTTCTTGCTGGTCCCATCAAAACACAACACCAGTCGTCTGCTTGAAGGTTCCGACATCTTTGCAACAGCTCAACTGCAATGATGTGGGCAGTTGATAGAAGAAAACTCGACCGCAGCTCGCCCTCGTCACAGAGTAATAATCGAATTGAATAGAGCTAAGCAAAGCTGAGCTCTCCAAATTTCTCGGAACTTAGGTGAAGTGCCTACAGCTCTTTCGGCAGTTGTCCCCTCTGCTCCTCAATACCATCACCGGACTCGCCTTAGGTACCGAGATGCAGTATCGATGTGCAAGCAAAACCTACCCAAAAACACATTAATATTACTAACGCCAGCAGTTCCCCTCACCACAATTAGTGTTCCAAGACTGAGTGAACACCTTCCTCATTGTTCCACAGCATTGCACACCTCGATCGTCGTCCTTGGGTTGTGCTTCGTAGTTAAGCGACGGCACAATGCACGAACGCTTCGATCATATGATTGCGGAATATTAAGCCGCTCCCATTAGTCTTGCCCACCAGATTCATTCTTTACGTCTTCGCCAGTAGGATTCACACCGGCTGTCTTCAGCTCCTATCGCATCGATGACTCCTCTTCTGCACCCCCTCCCAAAGAAAACGCTTCTCGTGTGGTCCTGATTGGTATGCGAACGTACCCCGGGTTTCACTGAGAAGGTTTAGGTGGCGTTGCGGATCGGGAGGGGCGGTTCTCGTGTAACCAGAAAACAACATCCCCAATCACAACTGCCAATTGGAAATTGAGGGAATGCAACTGTTCCAAAAGTGTCTACGACTTTGTGTCAATTGCATTTCTTCTCATAGCTCCTATCACAATAAGGAACAAGGGAGAAAGTGTGTTTTGCCTAATCTTATGATGTGCGTCCACCTTTGATTCATCGGACGTGGACAAAAGAGGATCCAGTTTTCTGTTTCCAATGTCTAAAACGTTATATCGTAGTTATGTGCTTATCTAGCCTTATTTGTGATTGTGATATGGTTTTTTGCAGCTCAATCTTCTCATGTAGGTTCCTTTGCAATCTATATCCAATCTATAGCCAACTCATGCTCGACGCTCGAATCGTCTCGTGCTGCATTAGAAATCGTATCCTGTTACTGGTCTCGAGCAAACTCAAATACACGCCATCAATTACTCCGACATGCAACTTGAATATGGGGCATGTTTGAGACTTGCCTGTGGTCGTTCAATGTAATGCTTTTGAAAAGAACAATCGAGATCATTTTTTTGGTGTAGGTTTTTATGCTGTGTAACTTCAATGAACAAAACACATGACGGGAATCTATTGAGCTTCAAGTGTGTTATAGCGCACCCCCACTTCGGGACGCTCTTCAAATTTGCTCGTCATCTTGGTCCTTTCTAATCTAGCATTGGACTTCTTCCATGCTTCGAAAATTTTGCTAGCAAACAGCAGCAATGACGAGCAAATTCAGCTCAAAAGAGGGTGATGATGAAGTCGCTATCGCTACTGGACTTGCGGCCGATCTCAGGGCAATTGGATTCAAAGGCGTCCAGTCTGATCTGCAGACACTCGTCAGGGTAGCCATAGCGAAGGGGAAAGTTATTGATGATAGGGAGCTTACTGTAAGTTGAATCGATACCTCAATCTCGAGCAGCGTGCTAACTAAATGCAGATGGAAAAGGTGGTCGCAATCATCACTGCTCTCCCGGGTACTAGCAAGGCCAGGAAGAAGTTGACGCATGCTATCATCGATAAGCTGTATAGCAATCTTCAGCATCCGCCATTGTCCTATTTGGGAAATAATTATCAATACAGAACTGCTGATGGAAGCTACAATGTAGGAGTAACCGAGTTCCTGAGATGTCCCTTGTCTAATTGCACGTAGAACATTTTGTATCCACAACTCGGTGCTGCAGGAACACCTTATGCCAGAACTGTGCAGCCTTCAAACAAGTTACAAGGAGTTCGACCTGATCCAGGTCTATTATTTGATCGTGAGTTGTCAATGCAAAATTTTCGTCCACAATGCTAAATTAGAAAAGTGTTGCTGGATCGTGAGAAGGGCCACTTCAAGGAGAACGGAGCAGGTCTATCATCTGTGATGTTCTACCATGCTACAATTATCATCCATGGTCAGTCTATGCAATCCTCAATCCGCATTTCAAACCCAGAAAACGCCAAGTCTAACACGCCCAGATATCTTCCGCTCCAGCCGCCGTGACCCAAACATCTCAGAGACTTCCTCGTACCTCGATCTCGCACCGCTCTACGGATCTAGTGTGGCCGAGCAAATGAGCATCAGAACCATGACAAAGGGCATGCTAAAGCCAGATTGCTACGCCGAGGGGCGTCTGATCGGTCAACCACCTGGAGTCAATGTCATATTGGTCATGTACAATCGCTTCCACAACCGATCCGCTGAGATGATATTGAAGATCAATGAGGGTGGTCGCTTCACACTCGGTCCATGGGAGACGGAAGATGAGAAGGCTGCGGCTATGAAGAAGCAGGATGAGGACTTGTTCCAAACTGCTCGCCTGTGAGTTATTTTCGAATCCTCCCTTGAATCAGTCAGAGATTTGGCTTACCGATTGCAGCATCACTGGTGGCTTGTACCTCGGCATCTGCATGCACGACTATCTCCGTGCTATCAACAACACTCATCACTCTGCTAGCGACTGGACGCTCGATCCGCGTCAGGAGATTAACAAAACTTTTGACGAAGAAGGTGTTCCACGAGGAATGGGCAACCAAGGTAAGAATTCCCATTTTTTTTATCGTCACCTGATATTGCTGGCCGTGAAAACATTGATAGAACCATGACAATATTGAAACTTGAGCGACATGATTCAAAGTCTCACTCTAGCCCCCTTCGTCCAAGCATCAAGCTAACATCCCCAAGTCTCCTGCGAATTCAATTTGATGTACCGCCTGCACAGCATCATCTCGCAGCGCGACGAAAAGTGGACTGAAGATTTCTTTGACACTTTGTTCAAAGACACAGGCAAGCCACATTCCCAACTCACACCTGTAGAACTCTGGAAAGGACTCGCAAAGTTCGAGGCCTCGATCCCCAAGGAGCCGAGCGAGCGTGTGTTTGGCGGGCTGGTTCGCGGTGAGGACGGCAAGTTCGCCGATGCTGATCTAGTGCGTATATTCAAGGAAAGCTGTGAAGATCCCGCGGGTAGCTTTGGAGCGAGATGTATCCCTTCGTCATTGAGGGTTATTGAGATTATGGGTATCCTGCAGGCCAGGAAGTGGTGAGTTGCTATTTGTTGGTGGGTGGAGGAGCGATTGTTATTCACACTGACAATGTATGAACAGGCAAGTTGCTTCGCTTAATGACTTCAGAGAGTTCTTCAATTTGAAGAGATACACGACCATGGAGGAAGTCAATCCTGATCCAGAAATTTCCGATCTTCTTCGCAAGCTTTACCATGACCCCGACATGATCGAGCTCTACCCAGGTATCCTGGTTGAAGAGTGCAAACCGGCCATGATCCCCTCACACGGACTTGGTGCCCCTTATACCATTGGACGAGCCATTCTATCCGATGCAGTGACGCTCGTTAGATCTGACCGATTCAATACTATCGATTTTACTCCTGCTTCACTGACAAACTGGGGATTCCAAGAGATCAAACAAGATTACAAGACGTAAGTCACATACCCTTTTTTCCTTTTCGCTTAACCTGATTGACCGATCTTCCTACCAAGCTTGGGCGGCTCCATGTTCCACAAATTAGTCCAACGTGCCGTACCAGGCTGGTTCCCATTCAACTCTCTCCATATCATGCAGCCCATGTACACTCGCAAAAAGAACGAAGCTATTGCCAAAGAAATCAGAACCTTGAATCTGTACTCGCTTGAGGACCCTGCACCTCCGATGCAACCCATCCCAATCATGAAAAACTCCATTGCACGCGCCATTCTCAAGAATCAAGTCGCTTTCAGCGTTCCAGGTGCGGTGCCGCATCCTGAAATCTTCCCCGGCACCAGGAGCTTCAGCAATTACATGCTGTGTGGGGACCAGGCACTGAATACCGCGCAGAGGAACATGGTCGGCGATTTCACGTATGGAAGTAAGGACTTGAAGCTCTCGCTTAGCAACTTCTTGCATACCTATGGCAATGAGTGTTTGACGCTTGATTCTTTGACTATGGCCCCTGGGATGATCCAGATTGACATCCTCCGCGAGTAAGTTTCTTTTACCCCCTTTTGCTCACTCGCTTAATAGATGTACACTAACAATCCAAACAGTGTCGCCATGCCCGTGAGCGTCCGCATGCTTGCCGACCTATGGTGCCTCGATCTCAAAACACCCGAAAATCCTGACGGAAGCCTCTCCACAGCGCAACTCCACACGGCACTTTCCAACGTGCGAACCTGGCAGTTCGCTGCCTCAGAGCCAGCAACCATGTGGACTAAGCGTCGTCGCGCCCAGGATGCCGCCAATGTCCTCACCGAGACGGGTGAGATTCTCATTAATGATGTCTTGAGGGACAACTACCATGTCGGCTGGGCGGAGAACCTGGTGCGAGGGATGCCATTTGTGGGTGCGAAGACAAGGAAAGATCTTTCCAGGAAGGGGAGCTTAAGGTGGTATGGAAGAAATATTGTCGCCCAGTTGCTAAAAGCTGGAAAGTCCATAAGGGAGATTTCGGATTTGTGCTGGCTGAATGCCGTAGGAGGTATTTCCGTCGTCGTCGGTGGGGTAAGTTCATGATGCTCCAATAGTTTTTTATGAGATATTTTGCTTATGTTTCGGTATAGTTTGCCGATATCCTCCAGTTCTTCTTAAAGAAGGAGAATGAACAGCTGTGGGCCACACTCCAAGATTTGGCTGCTGCGAATAACCCCGAGTCCGACAAGACGATCAGAGAATACGTCCTCGAAGCCCAGCGGATCACAACACTGCAGCTTGTCCCCCGCTTCTGTATCAAAGACACAGTGATAGAAGATAAGACATTCAAAGCCGGTCAAGTTCTCCTGGTGCTCTTGGTAAGCCCCCGCCCGACCTCCTACCTTCTCTTCCTCTCTCTCCCACTTTCCACTTCACTTCTCACTTCCGATTCCCAAACCAAGCTTTGAAACCAATTAACACATTCCACTCACAGGGCATCGCCAGCCGCGACCCGACCAGTGTCCCCGACCCCATGTTATTCAAGCCTGGACGGCCCAAAGAAGCCTACCTCCAATTCGGATGGGGCGCACACGAGTGTTTCGGCCGCGAAATCACCATCATGTATCTCTGCGAAATGGTCAAGCTGTGCGCCGGCCTGAAGTGCTTACGTCCCGCACCAGGAGATATGGGAGCCCTGAAGACGGTAATGGTCGGACAGGAGAGGTTCTTCTTGAGCGAAGATTGGTCGACGTTGAGTATAGATGCTACTAGTAAATTTTCCTTCATTGGACGTGAGGTGTGGCCGATATACTAATATCTTCTAGCTTGGAAACTCCACTACGAAGGCGTGGGCAAAGGCCTCTATCAGACCGGAGACACATCCATCCCAACACAAAACGATCTCGATGTCGCGCTCTTCAATTTCAGAAAGACGATGATGAAAGCTGCTGAGGCTCAGGAAGCTAAGGCAGCTCAGGCAACTCAAGCTCAACCTACTCAAACTCAAACTACACAAGCTCAAGTTGTTGTTGAGAATGATCAGGGCGCTGTCCTAGCCCCAGCCCCTGCTGTAGACTCTGCCGCTGCTGCTTCATGAACAAGGAAGTAGGTAATGTATGAAGAGTGGACGATAGGTCGCTAACGATGTTTTCGTGTTGAGGGTGTTTTTAAGTGAAGCATTCCTTCTTCTCATTTGCTGTTTGACGTGAAAATCTTTAACCCGATTGATACTGTAAGCATGGTTGCAACTCTGACGTTTCTGGCATCTCACAGAGCATTTATTCTCTGTGATTTGGGCGAAATTCCCATGATCTCCGTCAGGAAAAATCAGCATTCCGCATTCCGTGTCATTGGCACTTTGATCAAGCTACAACAGCCCCCTCGTGCTTTAGTTTGAAGAGTAGTTTCTTGTTCTATGCGGACATTTTATCGGTTTGTATATGTCTTGCGTGGGCTGGAGACGTACTTTCAGATAAATCGAGGGTTTTCGCTCATTTCGAACCTTTCCCCTAAAACCGAAGGCTACAGCAAAGAATCACATGTTATAAGCTCCCGTATCTAGCATCTAGCACACTGCGTCCGGCAGGCTCTCGGCTCTCAAGGCGGTGTATGTT